>VWPU01016039.1:203070-345704 GCA_013398955.1 Callaeas wilsoni
CCTCTCCTCTCCTCTCCTCTCCTCTCCTCTCCTCTCCTCTCCTCTCCTCTCCCAAAAAGAATATTCTATTCACAAATGTGAAAACAACCATAGTTTGTACTGTGTAGGGAAATTGCAATATGATTGTGTCACATGTTTGAGATGAGACCATTTCAAGAAGATATTGAAGGATCCTATTTTCCCTGACCTAAATAACAGACTTAGGAGGAAAAGTGTTAAGTGGATTGTATAAAAGAAGTACTTCAGAAATTTCCCTTGGAAGACAGATGCTGTAGCCCTAATATGGGACAATTTTGGTAATCCTTTCTCTTTTCCTGTTTTCTGAGGTCACTCACCATCTGCTTGAACTATTTGGCTGTGTGGCTTTACAAGTCAGCTTATTTCTCAGTTTAGGAGGAAAAAGTATCTTTGGAAGTTACCAGAGCAACCAGCTCTCAATTACAGAACAATGTCTAGGCAAGAGAGATAGTCTTTATTTATATCCTTTCTATTTTTAGAAAACATTGTTTCTTGTAAACTGTGGATCTATTTTCTCTCATTAATTATGTGAAATTATAAATTAATTTTAACTACCATTAAAAAAATAAAGAAAGAAAAGTGCGACCATTGGCACCAAAAAAAGCAGCATCCAGAATATCCAAACATACACTCTGTGGAAGGGCTAGGACTGCAGTTTGCATTAATTATACAAATGTCTATGGCTGCCTTGTCAGATAGTCTTGATCCCCCCTCTTCTGGCTGACGTTGTCCGTACATTGCTCTTTTCACTTCCCTACCTCTTCCCAGCTCATCGCTTTTGCTGTGCAGCCCCCCCACCATTGTACCCCTACTCTTTCCCCCTGTCCCAGGTGTTTCCTGGTCCCTCCATCATCTCAGGATTCTCACTCAAGTTCCAGCTACTTGCCCATTCCTTTTCTCAGTTATCCTCCCAGTAAACATGGTAAATCTTCTCCCTAGCCCTGTTCTTTCCTTTCTTCCAACAGTGGAAAAACTCACTTTTAACCTTTTCCTATCTCACTTATTCAGTTGAGTTGCCTTTGCCCCAAAGTCTATTTGTATTTGAACTGAGAATTAAAATCCAATTTTCCAGACTATTTTTTACTTTCATTTCTTCCTAAACTCTCCATTCATGATCCCAGAACCCCTTGTCCTCTACTTCTCTTTCCATTTTCATTATTCCTACTCTGCCTGTGACAATCTATTGTCTTTTCTCCTTCCAGCCTTTTTTTTAAATTCCTAATGGTCTAAAAAAGGAGACATCTTTCCTCTAAGTAATATTCTCAGCTGGTCTCAGTGAGAAGGGAAGGCTGAATATATGTAGTACATCAAAATATGGTGGAAAGAAAAAGAGATAAAGGAAACAAATCAACAAGATTCTGGAAAGATGTTCCGTTTGTATATACATTTTTATACAACTTTGAATGATATTTCTGTTAAAAAGGAAAATGTGTCATAAAATAGAACAAAGTTTATAACTTAAGGATGTGAAAAAGTCTGGCAACAACTAACCATGTCTAAGTCTGGCCAGTATGAATTGTCATCTTTGCACAAAGCAGCAATTTGCAGTCCTGTGGTACAATAGTCACAGGCAGTAAGTGGGAAAAGACAGTTTAACCAAACACTGTTTGCTTTATCTTAAATATGTGTAAAGCTTTATATTGTTTGTCATGTTACATGTTCTTTCTTTTTCAGTTCAGAAGTGTGAAAAACTGAAGCATATTATTGGTAGTATAATAACAGAGTAGCAAGGAGTGATGGTGTGACAGCAACAGCAGGAAAATCCAGCAGCTCTGCATAAAGGATTTATTAGCAAATGAGCAGAGTTGGGATCACAGAATAATTAGGCTGGAAAGGAGCTCAGGAGGTCTCTGGTCCAAACTCCTGCTCACTGCAGGTTCAGCTTCAGGTTGAACCTGACAGCTCAGGGCTTCACCCATTCAGGGCTTGAAAACCTGCAAGCATGGAGATTATGCAGCCTCCTTAAGCAGTCTTCTCCATTGCTTGACTTATTGTGCACGTCAGTCTCTTGACTGGAGCACTTTGAGAGGAAACCCTTTCTATTTATGCAGTAGGGGCATCAGCCACCAAGTGATGCTAATGTCACCTGAGGACGTATAAAACTAGAACAGTGACTCTTGGATTGGATATGAGCAGCACTTTTGCCACCTGGCACCAAGCTGAACAGCAGTATCTTTCATGCATCTAAATAATTCCCCGATTTAGGCAGCAAGGACATTATAATGCCCAGCTAAACTACAGAAGAATAGCGTTACATATTAGGAATGTGTAAACTTGAGCAGAAAATAGTTTCAGTGCCTTCCATGTTATTTTGCCATATCTCTTGGCTTGAATTTTTAAGTGATAGGTGAGTTCTGAAATTTCACTTTTCATCTGTCCAGGCACAATAAAAGGAAATGAAGGCAAATATATTGCGCATGTTTTTGAAAATCCTAGTGAAACATCTTGGAAGAGAAAAGGCTAAAATAACAGCAATACACATGAAAATGATATTGAGGGCTGCTAGGAAAACTGGTCTTGACAAGGGTCATAGGAAAACCTGGGTTCAAAGGGGCCTGGTTGTTGTATGGTCCACCCCTCCTGGTCAGGATTGTCTTTAGATTAAGATAAGGTTGTTCAAGGCAACTTTAAAAGGACATTGAAATCCTTGGAGCTTTCATCAGGGTTTCAAAAGGGGTGATATTTGTCGATGCTTCAAGTATCATTGATTTCAGAGCTTCTGTGTGACAAGAAAAGGGAAATCCTGGAGTAAATGAGGGTATTGGGTAGGATTTGAAAGATACAGCCTCAATGTCTACATACTGGGAGAAACCTAGAGTCAAATGCTGCCTTCTTACCTGCGTGAGGGTGTGTACAGACATAGGGCTAGGGCAGGCTAGACAAAGACTGTCTTACATCATGAAGGAACCAACTGAAACTTCTAACAGACCATGCTTCCTCTGGACATCCATCTCTTTTTTTGAAGGTAGTCAGACTCAGTGTTTAAGGAACAGGAATGACTGATGTGTCGGTGCAAAACACAGTTTCAACTCTTTTCTGTGGAAGACATAGTAAGTGAGAACCAACTTATTTAATCTAAAATTTGGTGGCTGCATGTGGCACAGCCTGGCTGCCAAAAGAAGAGAAGAAGAGCCCCCATGTCAGATTCCTCAGAGAGAGACAATTTCCTTCGTCCTTGCCCAAGAAGCATCTTGCTCTAGAAGCCAAACCAAGCATGCTGTGTATCTCTGAATCCCCATAAAAAACCCCCATATGTGGTGAATGAGCTTTCAATGACTCTTCAGTCTTGGTTAGAAAGGTCTCTGTGACAAGGGAACAGCCTGGTCCATGCATGCCACAACACATGGCAGCACTTTATAGAATGTCAAGGATGTTTAGGCAGCAAACTACGCACAAGAGCTTGTCACAGCAGTGCCTGCTATAAACATCAGATGATATTTTGATAAAGAGACACGATGTGGTATGATCTACCACAACGTGAGGCTGGAATGCATGGGACAAATCCTACAGCAGTCAACCCTGATCTCACAGCAGAACTCATTACCCTGCTGAGCCTGGGTTTGCACCCCAGTGCTTTCTGCACTGGAATCTTTTACCTGCTTCTCACCCACAGTAGTTTTCTCTGAGGGAGGATCTGGTCATTCTTTTACGTTTGATTTTGTTATTCACAGTTATATTTCCTTTAATTTCTTGCTTTTTCCATTTCTACAGGAATAGTGACTACTTGTTGCCTGCTGATTGTGATTCACTTTCTGAATTGCATGGAATTTCTGCTTATGACTGGTGGCTGGCATTTTTAAAAGATGAGGCTAGTGCATGAAAAACAGTGAATTACTTCCAGCCCTATCTCAGTGTAAGTAACTGTAAATTTTAAACTTCATGAAATGTTTAGTAGTCATGTAAGCAATTATAAATGAATTTGTGGTCATCTGGCCACTCAGAAAAAAAAAAAAGTATTGTTACACCATGAAAAACTATGTATAGAACTCAGTATGCTCAATTAAGAGGACATTAGAACAACTACATTTGTTTTGTCTGATTTCCTCTGAATTTTTTTCCCATAAATTTGAAGCATATATTTCCAAAATTATGTTTTCCATCATCATCTTTCTTTCATATATGTCCATACAGTGGGTGTCCTTTTAATTTCAATGTCATGTTTTGACAAGCAATTTCAAGGAAGGCATATTTTATAAGTGCTTTTTGCAAACAAGTGATATAAAAAAGTGTTCTATAGTTTGGCTGAGTGTTAGAAATGCTTTGTCAAAATACTCCTTCAGCCAAATCTAAGGTTTTATTTTAAGGTGACACTAAAATATTTAAGCAAAAAAGTAGGCCGCTGTTCTGAGAAATGCATCTACTGGTTGGCAGAGCATTACTCCTTATCCCTGATATATTCATTGTAGCTATTTATTAGCCAGATCTATTGAATTTCCTAGCAGGATGCCATTCTATTTTAAAGGCATATGTGAGTTATAGCAACCCTTAATTTATTAGTCTTTTACAATCAAAAAGTCCTATTTGTTTTTGGTGAAACAAAGCTGTAATCCTGCTAAACTCTTGTCATTTTGTTGGCTTTCTTTAGATGCCTTGTGTCTTCAATGCAATGTTACCATTAACCTTATTAATGAATCAGACCAACCTATAGCTTGAAGTAGTCTTTTCAAATTTGAAGGGATGGCTTTCTTATTTCATTTCTGAAAATAAAAATTACTATAACACTAAACAGTGTTGCTTGTTGTTTTGCAGGTAAAATTGCTCTGCTGAAAACTTTGTCAGTTGATGGGTATTCAGAAGTTTAAAACACTTTGTGTGTGTGTGTGTGTGTGTGTGTTTTGAGGAAAGGTATCTATATCTAACTTTTATCCAAATATCTTGATTTCTTACCACTTTTAATAAGCTACATCAAAAAACAACTTGTAGTGAATAACTTAAGAAAATATGGTTCTCCCTTAATCTCCTCTAAAATATCCTTGGGAATTCCAAGGGCCAGAAAAGCAGATTAAAAATTCCTTTACAGATCATATGAGCTATTGCTTATTAAAGCACAGATTAATAACTTCTCTGCTGATAAATTACTTCTGACACATGTAATTACAGCAGAAGATTCAATCATTAGCTTCAATCGCTATGAAAGTACACTTAAAAGGAGCAAATTGTGATGCACAAAGAGTAATAGCCTAATGGCACACTGCTTTTATATATATATATATATATAAAAATATAAAAATATCTTTTACAGGAAAATGTTTAGAAAAATGTAATTGTATCAATCTGATTTTTCATACTTCTAAAATCTTAAATCACAGAAACAACATGAAAAAAAAAAAAGCTTGAAAAAGTTTAAAAAACTGAACGTTAGAGGGATAAGGATTTGACATGGTATGGTACATACATGCAGCACACATCTCTGATGTTCCTTAGGTGCAAAAATGCTGGTGTCTGACATTGCTAGTTATTGTACAGTCATGGAGAGAAAGGCAGTGTGACTCAGAGGGAGGTCTGTGACACTAATAACTGCATCCCTTAGTGACTGCCTCACACCGCAAGGAGAAAAGCGGTGCACTTAACTCGGAGACAGCCTGGTGCCACTTAGCCTGGCTAAATGCCTGCTAATGAACAAACATGCAGTGATTTTCAGTGACATGACTGCCTTGGAGTATCTCATGCACTGACTAATCCTGGTAAAGTTTTTCTACCTTTAAGTGGCTGCTAGGAACCAGCTCTGTGTCTTTCCAACCCAGATTTCAACTGTGATAGTACATTTCTCTAGTTCAGCTTCATCTGAATACTGGTGCCATTGGCTACCACCAGGTTCAACAGCTATCCCTTGCTTATGAGCAGGGGTCAGGTAGACCATTGCCCTGACTGTTCCCTCTGGGATTTGCATAAGGAAAGAATTGCAGCCTCCTGGGTTGCTTGCACAATCCTGCATTTTCTGACTTGTAGATGTCCATGTTGCTGAAATCCACCCTGAGGAACAGAGCCTGCCACTGGGAAACTTCTCCAAATGGTTAATGCAAAAGCTTGATCCACCTCATTCTTTACATAAGGGACTGTGTAACAGACTTCCAACAGATTGCCCCCAGTGTTTCTTTGCCTTCTGTTACGGACTCTCAGGCTCTCAGCAGGGAAAGGAGGACATAAATTTTTCTCCTTTGTTAAGGTCTGATACAGAGAAAGGGAGATAAATCTGAAGGATCAGTGGTCAGGGCTGATAAATATTTATTCTGTGAGACTTTTGATGTGTTTCAGAGGTGTTTCCCTATTAAATTAGGAACAGCATATATATAAAGGGGACTTATAAGAAAGATAGGGACAGACCTTTTAGCAGGGCCTGTTGCACTAGGACAAAGGGCAATGGTTTTAAACTGAAGCAGGGTCGATTTAGATTGGCTATAAGGAGAAGATTTCTTTACAGTGAGAGTAGTGGAACCCTGGAACAGTTGCCAAGAGAGTTGTTAAGATGTCCCATCCCTGGAAATAGTCAAGGTCAGATTGGATAGGGCTCTATATAACCTGATCTAGTTGAAGACGTGGTCGTGGCAGGGAGGTTGGACTAGACGACCTTTAAAGGTCCCTTCTAATCCAAAATATTTTTAAATTTTATGATTCTATGCTGAAGTGAAAGGTTCTTACTGTAATGATATTTTGAAGTCTAAACTTATGTCTAAAAGTGTCTAGAGTAAGATAACACTTTTCGAAAGGAAAATCTGGAGTTTGGGCACTAAGGGCAGGAGAATCCATCTGGGAAGGTGATGGGAAAGCTGTTAAAACATCTTCTGTGGGCTGAGAGACAGAAGAAGCTGGAAACAAATTTAATTGTTAGTGCTCAGCTTTCTTGCTGAGAACTGGAAAATCAGTGTAGGGAACAACTGATAGTGAGACCAGGAACTGTAGTGGGAGTGTCTGGTGGAAGGAGGTCAGACTGGAGGGTGCACAGAAGCTTACTTGAGTCCCTGCTGCTCCCCAAGAGTCCCAGAGTTGCATTCTACTGCAGGAGGAAAAAAAGCAATTGCTCAATTTATAATCTCTGTTGTCTATGCAATTAATGCATTTTATGGCAGATGCCCAACTTTTAAACGCCAAAATTAGGTGAAATGAATGTCACCCATGAAGGTGAAGTATTTGTCAAAGACTACAGAGAAAATAGGAAGTAAAAAGCAGCACATTAATCTAACATAGGCTGTAATATAGAGGGTGATTGGGAAGAGTACAGCTCCGGCTTCATTTATGGAAATGAAGTTGCATCCACTTACACAAAAATGATTATAGTTCCCACTGTCCTAGATTAAACAACCCCCAGGTCTCATTTAACTAATGTGCCCAAAGTTCAGATTCACCCAGCCTTTCTCGACATTTGAACAGCAATTTGAGGCTTCAGTTCTTTCTGTCCTTCTTCATTCATGGTCTCTAAATTCTAATCACATTTTTTTATGCAACCAGAAGGCCAGTGACTCTATAGCCTGAAGGATTTTGCCTTTTGTTCTTTGGTTTGGTTGTTTGTTTTTTTGGGTTTTTTTTGTTGGTTTTTTTCTTGGGGGGGGGGGTGTTTGTTTTTGTTTTTGGTTTTTTGTTTGTTTTGGTTTGTTTGTTTTTAAAGAGGGAGTAAAGATATCTCAAAAAACCTTAAAATTTCTCAGTAAAGATGTCAGAAGAAGAGTGAGTTCCTTGTATCTACTTTTTGGCCTTTGGTAACACGCTTATTGGACATTTTATTCAGGTAGGCCTTTTATGTGTACCTGTTGCTATTCAAACAGTTTGGAAGAGATGCATATAATTATTTTCTTGAGAGAAATAAAAAAATATCCTTCATTTTCTATAGGTATTCTTACTAACAGAGTTTCTTAGGGTAAATAGTAAGCACCTGGCAGGTTCCATGAGATCCCTAAACCACACTCTTAGATAATAACTCTCCCTATCCTAGCTGGGATGCATCTGCTTTGTTGTAGGACCCCTTCTTTCCAGGGATTTTTCAAATACTAAATGCAACCTGCTGAATTCACCTCCTGTCATTCAAGATGAGATCCGTAATTCGGTCATAACCACTAGATGACAATTATTAGTGTTATCTGCCCTGGGGTTGATACACAGAATTTCACTTGAGACCACATCAACTTTAGCCACATACCCTTAAACTTCAGAGCATTAACCACAACCAGTGTCTGTGTGTACTTTACAATAACTTCTTGAATAACCATTGATTTATATACAGCTGTCAACTTCATTTTTCCAGTTGTAAGAAGGTATGACATACTGAAGTCTGAGTAATTTTTAATATCTTAAGGGGCAGAGAAGTGCTTTAGTGTGTTCATTTTTTTTATACTAATCTTGGATTTTATCTAGGTCCAGTGCTTTGAAATTTGCATGGGAGTTAACAGTACTGCCTCTTCACTGTTAACCTTGGTCACTTCCATAAATATTTCTGGGAATGGTCAAGCTCCTCTAGCTGTTAAGAATTCATGGCTAAAACTGTATTTGCGATTAAAAGGGCCTTGTTTCCTCAAAAAGTTATCTCAGAAGGCATAAAACGCCAAATATCTGTGCTTCATGGGAAAATATGGTGTACTGCTGTCAAAATAAAAATGTTTATATGGACATCAAATGATCACATCTGTTCAGGCAGTGGTGTATGTATGTATGTCTGTAACATGGTTGCATTTCATACATATAAAGGATAGTTGAAGCACTGCTACATTTGTTTTAAAATGAGTCCTTCTTTGTATAGAAAGAGAGTACGTGCATATGAATGAGGGTTTTTTAAAAAATATATAAATAGAAAATATCCTGCTGCTGTTTTATTAGAAAAATCAGCAGCTAGTCTTGAAGCATCTTATCTGAAATGTTTGGACAGGTTGCACTTGCAAGCACAAGGTTTTAATTTCTAATTTTAGAATGCAGTTGGCAATAATAGGATTTAAGGAAAATATTCCAGTTTATATAGACATTAGAGATAAATTTTTAAGGCAGCAGCTAGAAACTCCAATTACTGTGTCCTACAGAGTTGATTTATTTTATATAAGAATACAAAAGATAATATTCTTCAAGGAAATTGAATGCAATGTAAACCAACTATACCTATTCAAGAAACATTAATTAATCTGGTGGCTGATGTGCCCAATAAGTGGCATCTTAAGGAGATCAGTGCCTGTAACTACATTTCAAAATATTTGTACTTAAGTGCTACATTTTCTTGTGAATTTTAAGATATGATTAACCTACAGGCAATTGCAAAAATGTTTGTGACAGGGATGTTATGTTTGAATAGAACTTGCTAAAAATTCCAATATGACAATGCCATTGCTGTAGAAACTTTAAAGTCTTAACTGCAGGGTAGTGGAAGAAGATTACATTATAATTCACCTTGGGTAGTAAGTTGAATGAAGATTCTATCCTGCTTTGAGTGAAAGGAATAATAAAGTTGCAGTTGACTTCCTTGGGGACAGGATGGGGTCCTGCCAGGCTTAGGATGAAAAATTAAAATAATATATCAGCAGCAGATGGTTGCAACAGATGATTAAATAAGCACTATGTTTAATTTTTATGAAATAACTTTTTTTTTAAATGTACAACTTGTCGAAAAATTAAATCTGACTCAGATGAATTCTAAAATGTCTTATATTTTCATCACAGTATATAGGAGGCAATTTTACTTGCCAGAATAATCTCTATAGCAGTACTATTATAAAACAGTAACAAAATATATATACTCATTCAAATTCAGAAAAAAATAATGTTGTGTGTAATGTAAGAAGAATGCAATAGAAATAAGGAGAGAAAGAACAAAGAGAGAGTAGGAGGAGTTTTAAAATATTAGCCACTCGCTGTCCAGACCTTTTTACTCATACTACAAAGGCATTTAGATATCTATTCCCTGTGAAACTGGGGGAGTCTGGTTTCTAAAAATGGCGAAGCACCAATATACCTCTGTGGATATGTCTCCTGCACACAGCTGATAGGGTGTTATATATAAAACATAGCACTGAAACAGAATGGATGTTTTGACTCATCCTGTCAACACGTGTTATAGATGGTAAGAATTGCACGCATCCCTATGGCTACTGCATACACAGCTAGGATTTCCCGGCCACAGAGATGTGTGAAGCACTCTCAGCACTCAGGGAGGGAGCTGGATCTGTCCTCCAGGCATATGACAACTGCTCATTCAGTGGACAAATAATCCATGCATCTACAGCTTCCTACCAGTCATCCAACAGCTCCAGCCGGGTGTTCCCCAGCTTCAGGTACTCAGCCCCTTGGGGGTATCAAGAGCCTTCCCTTCCTTCTGAACAAGCCTAATAGTTTTATTAATACACATCCGTAGTTTGCCATAATCATATAATCATAGAAGGGTTTAGGTTGGAAGGGGTCTTAATTATCGTTCTAGTTCCAACCCTTCTCACCATGGGCAACTTCCACTAGACCAGGTTGCTCCAAGCTCCACCCAACCTGGCCCTGGACACTTCCAGGAATGGGCTGTCCACAGTTTCTCTGGGCAACCTCCTCCAGTGTCTCACCACCCTCACAGTAAATAATTTCTTCCTAATGACTTCTTCCATAATGCCTGCTTAGGCTTGCCTAGAAGCTGTGCTTATGCTCTGTGAATAAAATAACAAGGCATTGCCTGTCCTCACGCAGCTGGCACCGCACACCCAGCTGGGGAGGCCTCACTGAGCACATCTCAGGGACTTTGAAAACAAATATGCACTGTGGGCATCCCACTCCTGCCCACCCTAAGATTTCTGAAATATCAATATTCCCTGATTTGCCTGGGGGGGTGGGGAGGGGAAATCAGTTTACTCAAGCCAAACTCATGCCATGGAGAGTGCTAAATATTTAACAGCACACATGGTTGTGCGATGTGCTTGAGACCAAGGCCAGACTCTCTCCAGTTTACTTACAGAGACATAGCAAAGTTGCTATAAATCTGTTCAAATATGTTAGGAAAGGAAGGAGCTTTAGTCATGAACACAAGTTAATCTAGAAAAATCACATTAGTTAAGAAATATTTTTTTTCAAAGTGTTAAGAACATTTAACACCAGGACTCCAAAACCACATTATAAATTAGAACAAAAAAGAACAGACTTATAATATCTTCCCTAGATAAAGCAAGCCAGATACCAAAAGTTTATTATTGGAGCAGATTTATGCACATAAATGTGGTGTCTGAGAATTGCATACTCAGTGCACTCATGGCTGAAAGAAGACATTAACCAAATTTAGTGCAAGAATGAGCTGTGCCTTCTACAAAGTAGTGTAATAAATTATTGGGACAACACATCAGCTGCGGTGGGATGGTTTTTGTTACTGGAACACTTGAAAGCAATACAGGAGAGCTTTCTAAAAGCAAGGCCTCAACGAAGGACTCTAAGTTAAATATAAGAGTTACTGGATAAAATCCTGAGTCATGTAAAAGATCAGAGTTTTAATGGTGGATACAAGGGCACCGCAACAAGAAGAGGCAGGTCCATCTGAGTGCATACCTCAGGATCAGTCCTTTCTCACTAGAATGTTCCAGGTGAGCAGATGACCAGTGATGAATTTGCTGCCCATGGGTAGGTGCCTTATTTCAGGTTCTTGATGGACAGCAGCCATTCTTCTGTGATTTACGAACACTTTCATTTTAAGAAATGCTCTTCCAGCTGAAGTATCTGATGTATGAAATCCTGGAAAACGAGTTGCAAATTTTTCAAAATGCACAGGAGACAGCAGCAGGTCTGAACATTAAAGATGACATTGTTTTTCCTGCCTCCAAGCACTAAGCAGTTGTCATGCCTCAGTTTGGTAGCAGCTGGATTGAAACAGTCACTGATCTAGGGATTGCTGTTCAGCCAGATGTTTGCAATGTCCTTTGGGACCGTCAGGGAGAAAAATGGAGTGTAATCAACAACTATTATAAATAGTAATAGACCCAAAGAGGCTCATAGACTGCACAGTATGTTCAGCATTCACAGAAATCTGTCTCTACATGTGCTATGAAAACGGCAGAAGAAGTCCAAGAGAGGTCCACCTCCCTTAGAGCTCTTTTAAGAGTTCAAGTGTCCTGAAAAATGATGGTAATATTTCCAGTCACTTCACAGAAATCTGGATAGAGTCCAGATAGGGTAGAAGAGGAATCCATCAGTTTTTCCTACTTAGTGTCATCCTGTGAAAGGTATTTGCTGGGAGGGGATAGACCATCTGAGCAATTTTACATATCAATTTCCAGCTAACATAGTTACAGAGAAACTATGCAATTACAACGTGCAGCTTCCCGAGAAAGAATGGAAAGTTTAAAAAAGTAAGTTAAAGGAAATACTCCTGAGACATATGTGAAGACCAATTTTGTTTAAAAGGGCTGTGCACTTCGAATGGAAGAGCATAAGCTTAAACTCCATCCTCGCCACCAGCTAGTCACAGTACAAAGTCTTTAATGTTGACTGGTAATCCCTTGGGAGCTGTTTTGACTTCAATATTCCCTTGATAAATTAATGACTCCAAGATGTTCCCAGGGCTTTTGTACATTCTGGTTGTGGCTGCACTGATAACAAAGTCACATTCCTCAGCTCTAAAAATGCAAGAAATACATTGCGTTGTTTTGTGAGATTTGTCTGGTTGCATTGGAAAGCCAAGAAAGAGGACATGACATGACCTTTAGCATATAGCCTTCTGATTCTGAGAACATCTTTTCATTTGTATGTTGGAGAAGTCCACAGCTCCTTTCAAGAAGTGTGTCTTGCACAACCCACACCACAAGCATGACCACTTACTTTTACCACACACAGGAAAGAGGCATCTGAAGGACAGCATACTGTGACCAGTGCTACTGGGTATTTAAATGAATATTAGCTGCATGAAATTCACCTCAGCAAAATACAGATACCTTATTCTAACAGGACAGTCTACAAACACAGCCCCTCGCCTGCTTAGGTGCCTAAGACATCACTGCTGCCTGTTTCCTCTAAAATTCTATGCAAACTCTTGCTCCTCTGCCTGATTAGAGATTTTGTTGTGTTGGGTTTATCTATGATCACATATGTGGGTGGTAGGTGAATGTTTCTGTCCTCCACAAAGGGAAATCTCCAACTATTCTCACCTGTTGCTTCTTCCTAGTGCAAATGCTTGGTTCAAGTTTGAGCAAATCTGAAGCCCCTCAGATGATGGAATTTGTTCCCTCTGTCACTTCTCAGGGCACTGAACCTGTCCTTGCCAGTCTGCACAGGGAGTAGGAGCCTTCCTCTCTTTCCAAGTCTCATGTCTCCAACCTCCTCCATCTCTGTCATCCACCCCTGACCATTAGAGCTCCTGGCCATCCCTCCTTTGGTGTGATGCAGGTTCAGTCTCTTGCCTCTCCAGGCTCTCTGTACACATCCTGTTAATCCTCCTGGATGCAGCTAAACCTGCTCACCTTCTCTGGCAGCTGCTTCAGGAGGCACGTCAGCTCCTCAACCACAGCGTGTTTCTAGCAGGTAGGACACCACTACTCCCAGTCTCAGAAGCACCAGACACTTCCTGTGGCCCAAGTCCTGAGCGGCCATACCCTCCCTCCAAAGATCCCCGATTCTCCAGAAACAGTTTATCCAGTTTATGAACTGGACCATGCCCTTGTCATGTTCACTGTTGTTCAGCAGCCACTTGCTCTCCTAAGCAGCTTTTGGGATACTTCTACACCCCATTTTGCACAAGGTTCTGGATCTGTTGATTTGACAACCATGCTCCTGAAGACATGAGTCCCCAAGGAGTTCAACAAAGGGAAATGACAAGAACTGCACCTGAGGAGGAATAACATCTGGCATCAGGGTGGGCTGAAGCACTTATATGTCTGAAGCTTGTATCAGTTGAAGGAGTACTTTCTATTTAAAATAAAAAAACCAAGAAAATTGAAAAAAAACCCAGGCAAAAAAAAAAAATAAAATCTGAATAAAGGCAGTTGCAAGGCTATTAATCATAGTAGATTGGATGGTCTGAAAAAAACCCCCAAATGTCACATCAACATTCCTGATGATATTAAGCCCCAAAAAGATGTTCTCATGATAGTTACTGTGCCACAGATAACAAAGTGAGTCAGAAACTTGAAATACATCCAGAAATGAATGGGGGGAGGCAGGAGAGTGTCCAAATAAAAAATTAAGATAAGGGTTAGTTTTCTCCCATGAGCTCATTAAATTGGACCTTTAGGCTGCAGTTTTATGACAGCAACTTGGCAACAGGGAAAGGGACAGTTTCAGTACATTTATCCTCAGTATTTGCCTTAGCTTGTTCGATTCCTGGAGAAAGTAAGACCAGGTCCCAGTTTTATAATGTATTTAATCCCCCAGTTTAACCTCTCTGAAAATATTTTCCATTTCAATTTTGTGATTGATTAATGAGGGTTTTTTTGGGTTTTTATTTTTAGGTTTGTTCCAAAGGATAGCAAACATTGCTGAATGTGAAGTTATCTCCTGGACAATCCTCTGCAAGCCTTCTATGAAATTATCAACCCAATACAATGACTTTGTTTCTAACCCACAGTTCAGAACTGAGTAGGCAAACAAATGGCTTTTACCCTCTCTCATCTTCAGTGGATACGTAGCAGTTTGCAGTGACTCTAAAAGGTGACAATCAAATCTAAATATCCCCCTCTATTATTCTTACCAAAGCTGTGTTTCATCCTAATGGGGTCTAGAGCAATGAAATAAATTTATGCAAAATTTACTCATATTGCAGGAACAAAAAGAGCAATGATAAATATAGTTACAGAGCACTGGGGAATTTGGCCCTTGGCTCCTATTACTGACCTTTGAAATGTAATAGAAATTGTCATTATGTTCCCGTCACCAAGTAGAGTTTTTATCTGAACAAAAATTATAGCAGTTTTGTATGGTTTTGTTTCATGGCTAATGTTGAGTATTCAGGGTCTTTTCTCTTCATACCTATCTATTAATTGCATCATTAATTGGCCTATTGATTCTTGCATTTCCTCTCTTTTCACTTTTGGAAGAAACTGGTTATTCTCTTTGACCTTAAATCCTCTAGCATTTCATCAGTACCCCTCTTGTTCTCTGCCAAGTGATCATCTCCAATTACAGCCCTGATTGCAGATTTTCAAAGGTCACGATAAGTAGCAACATTCAGGGGTAGAAAGACTGGATGGCCAGCTCACCAAAATGGGGGGATAATACCTTCCCAAACACCATACAAATGTCATGAGGCGACCTATTAAATTAATCATATTTAAAATTCTATGGTGCTGTCTTATATTTCAATGGAATTATGACTAAAATACACTAAGTGACAGGCAGCTTAGTCTCTGCGAATAATTTCTTTTTATGTACTCAAACAGTGTCAAACACAGTCCTGGATCCCCCATTAGAACCTGTCTGCCTACCACAATGAATGGACCATAACTTTTACTATTATGTTCTAATCTCATAGTAAGGGTAAAAAAAGCATAGTTCTTTCCCAGAAGTACTTGGAATCTTGTCCATTACTTCTTCAAAGTTTGTTTTTATTTTAGATAGAGATAGTAATGCTAAGTGATTTCAGAAGCCTGATCTCTCCACTCCTGTTATTCTAGTCATATATACCTGGTGACTCCCAACACTGCCATCAAATGTTTATGAGATTACATCTTTGGGAAGACAGTGATGAATTATAAACACCATCTAATTTGACTTCACAAGCAGGAATGTCTCAGGTGCTAGAATTAGTGTACAGCTCCAGATTTCATGGGCACCTCCAAACAGAGGAAAAAACCAATTTATTTAGTTAGCATCTTGTAGGCTCAAGTTTCCCAGAAGTATAATTAATTTTGAACATTGGCAGAATGTAGTATATTTCCTGATCTTGGCATAAGGAAAATATTTCAAGGTAAAATACTTGGGCCTCGGTTGACATCTAACAATAGCAGAGCCACAAATGAATCATGCTGGGATTCAGCTCATTTAGCTTTCAGTGCCTTCAATGGCCACATTGGCACATGTGACAACACTATAAGCTTGTTGCACACTTTGTAGTGAGGAAGTTACACTTCAAGGACATGGGCTGTTTCCTACCTTCTTTCAGATATCTACACAAAGAGGCGATAAATTGAGCTTTCTTTTTCACTGCCCATGATCACTGGCACTCTGGCAAGCGAGACTGGCAACTGGGTAACATGTATTGGCAGCCCTAGGAGAAGAGAGTGGGATATCGCCTCTAAAAGAGGCAACTCCAGTGAGATCTTGGGTCCAGCTATTGCTAAAATTATTTTTGCAAAACAGCAGAGATGTGGCAGCTAAGGCACTAAAACACAGATAAGAGCTCAGGAAGCTAAGAGTAATTTCTTCTACTTAAAAGGCAAAACATGAAAAATGAAGCTTTTATTTTCAGATTATGTTCAAAGGACTGAACTCCAGTGCATTTCCATCAACTGTTAAAAACTATTGACAAATCTGCAAAAAAGAATCTGAAGACTATTCAGTGCAAATATCTGCATACAGGGAGATATGTGAAGTTTCTAATGCTTCTTCTAAAAATTATTATATTTTCATTTATTATTTAGAAATGCTTAAGGCCTTTGGAGAGAAGAAAACCTTGTAGCTGTCCTTACACATTTAACGAAGTCATGCATTGCCTTATTGTCATATTTCATGCCTTCTCTCCCTATCCATTTCCTACCAGTCACTACTCCCTCTTCTTTCCAGAAACGTAAAAGAGAGTTTTATGTACTGAAGTAGTAATTAAGCCATATGGATGACAGCAGGTCAGTGCTCACGCTCACATTCTACCCCTATTCACTTCACTGGTGCAGCTGTGACACCACTGCCACAGATCCTGGAGAGAAACAAGCAGCACAAGAGAACCGTTCATCACGCACCTATTAACTTGCTCAGCCATCCTCCCGTAGATGCTTCTGTTTCTCCTAAGCAGCCTTTTCTGACTTACTTACACAGATACTGAAGTGGAAGCAGATGAAAAGCAGTCTCACTTCCCAGCTGTCCAACCCGAACACAGCTGTCGGTACTAGGCAAGCAAACACAGCAGGAGCTATACCATAGATATTTAATTGCAAATAGTCCTATATTAGGGACTCAAGATAAAAAAGGCATTCTTGAAAATAATTTTCAGTGGGCTTCAATCCTAGAATTTTTGTTGATTCCGATTGCAAGTAAAATTTTATATAAACATGCTTTCAGCGTGTGCTGACGGACACATAGTTCCAGTAAATGCATAGTAGATAATGTCAAATAACAGAATAGCAATCAATACAAAAATGCAAAAAACAGAGAATGCGATGGGGATTTTTAAAACAGATTGAAAGCAGGAACAATATGAAAAATCTAAGAACAAATTTCACAGACTATGACACATAGAGTAGCCTGGGAAAATGTGATTCTAATGTCTGCCTGATAGAAGTGCCATTTATTGATATTGTCTCGAAAGAAGGTACTTTAACCTACAAAACCTTCCATGGGCTCTTGAATGTATAGATGGATTCATCAACTTTCATTAAATAAATTGCCTAATTATGACAAGAAGTGTTTGCTGACCCTTAAAAAGCTACATATTTCATTAGTTTGCCTTTCAGGCAAGCAGCTCAGAGGGCAGCAGAAGTCATGTAGTTGCAGATAATGGAAAGAGATTGGAGTAACTAGGCAAGAGACATGGCTAAATAGCTTTTAAATGAGATTGGAAGAGTGGGCGGGAGGGGATGTAATAGAGGTCATCTAAGAGAACACATAGCAGAGTGAGGTGCAGGAATGAGCAGATCTTGCAAGTCTAGATAAAGAGTTGGAAAGATGTTTCTCCTTCACTGGTTCACTGCAGAATAACTCAGAGTGTTTTGGTGTTGTGTACTTTTAAAACACCATCAATAAATATTCTCACATTTTCCTCTCTCTTCCTGCTTTTCTACCCTACATGAAGCTATGTGCTTTTCACCTTCAGAAATAAACAAAATCCATCACTATTTTTCAATAATGCTGCCTTTGCTGGGCACAAGAACCAGTGGACCCTTTCACCTGCCAATCAACTCGAACAATATGGGTATAATAAATTTTGCTTTGCCCTGTTACATAGCAAGTCCAGTGGTAAACTTTGGAGAAGTTAAAAGTCTGGGTCAGAAGAAGAAGGAGTCCAGATTTTGGCTCCTTGGCTTTTTGAGAGTACCTTGTCAAGATGCAGAACCTCCTCTTCCTAGACTTTCAGTGGGATTCTTCTCCCACCTTGGGGAACTTCATTATGGAGATTCCTGTCACCTACTATAAATTATGGAGAGAGTCATTATTACTCCTTGTAAATATTTGAAACTTCTTGCTAATATTTGAAACCTGGCAGAGCATGGGCTTGAACAACCTGTGGCAGGTGACCATGCTTGAGGAGAGGGTTGGGCTAGATGATCTCCAGAGGCCCCTTCCCACCTCAGCCCCTCCAATTTTGAAAATCTAAAAAAACTTGTGAGGTCAGATGGCTGTATTTTAGGTGACCAAAGTCAAAGGACAGGAGTCCAAGCCTTTGAAGTTATGCTAGTCCTGAAAAATATTCCTTTTAAAGAAAAGTCCTAGATAAAATATTAACTGACCTGGTCACTCATCACCAGGACCTGAGCTGTGCTTCAGCTGATTGAGGTATCAGGAAAAACAAGCAAGGAAAACAGTTGAAAAGAGTTGTTTTCTTTCTAATATCTTAGAGATTTTTGGGGAGATTTGGGGTTTTTGTCCCCCATTTTCTTAGACTGTCAAAAGGATGGATCTCACTGGGATCTCACTGCCTGTCTGGAAAGAAAACCAATCTGACAAGCATAATGGTAACCAGAAACACCTGGGCACATCTGGCCTGAAGGCAGTGTTGTAGACAACCATAGTAAATGACACCAAATGCAGTTATGTCCCCAACTTTTCAGAGCTGTGTTTAAATATAGGTGACATAGTGCCTGTTTCAGAAAGAAAGGCATGAAATGTACATTAGTTTCAGCTATAATTATTTGATGCTAAAAAATAGAAGAAATTTCTGTGGTTCAACGCGTATTTTCAGAGGCTTAAAAGTGGCAAGATTCTGACTGGAGTATCAATGACATTGTGCAGTGGGGCATGGAGGGCTACAGTGCAGAGCCTGCTCTCCAGTGGTCACACAGCACCAGTCTGCAGCACAGCATCCTGAAAATATAGGATATTGATGGCTTCCAGGCAGTGGGCAGGGGCTGCTGAGAGGCTGATGCACCGGCTGCATCACTCGATTCTAATGTGGAAACACAAAACCACTGAGGTCCTTCTTGCCAGGAAATGCTGAACAAAAGTCTATACGGCTGAGCAACAAATTGTACTCCAACCTTCTACAAAAAAGAAAGACAATGTGACTGGGAAGGGGAAGAAAAACATTTAAGAACTGATGATTACCTATCTTACTGACATTGCTGTTTCGTGAAGAGATGAGGGAGCTTCGAGAAAATTACTACTGAAGTTTGGGTTTGTCAACAGCAATACAATTTAGTGAGTAGCTCTTATAACACCAAATTGGGATTAGCTACTGTTGCAGTGGAACTGTCATTAAATTTCATTAAATTTTTAGCTGCAATTTGACTTGAAAGCAGAATTGGAGGTGGAGATTGTCTTAATTCTTTTTTTTTCATTCAAAATTAGATGTCATTTGGATTTTGCACCAAATCTTAGAGGATTCTCTGGTGCAATGCTTGCTGCATTCTAGTTTTTAAATGTTCACAGAGCTTGGCAGTACTTCCCAAAACTTTAGTGCTTGATATAAGAGTGAGAAATTGATGTGGAAAATATTTTAATTATTTATTCTAAGTTTAATCTTAGTTTTTTAACCTTGCACTGCACATGCCAGGAATGACTCCTATGGCTTTCTTTTCTTAGATCACAAAATATGTAAGAACTGATGCTTGGTCCAGAAGATGCATTTATTCATGCTTATCTTGGAACATTTAGACAATAATCATGAAAGAGTATTCCCATATTTAGTCTATGATTAGGACCTCAAAAGAAAAGATAGCATCTGAAGGCCTCAGTACACAGGCAACTGTGACGGCGTGGCAGCTGCCACGATTCCTGTTGGAATGCTTGATGATATGCAAATCGAGCCCCACACTGTATCTATTACACAGTAGTACAGGATTGTACATGCTAGAAGAAAAATGTCACTGTGTCACTTTCAGGGTAATTGCTAGGGAGCAAGGCTGATTTCCTTGAAATGTGGAGTCAGAGCTCTTTGATGAATGGATTGAAGAGTTCATTTTTATCTACAGTACAGAGAATCTGGATGTTTACTCTTCATTTTCTGTGTGCCCTTTTTTTCCTCCAAAGGAATGACAACAACAAAAATCCCTCTTCTGCCTGCAGTATTTGAAAGGATAAGAAGACTTTGCTGTCTTAAATAGCGCTACAAGTTTCTCACTTCTCAAAGCACTACCCTCTGGGGGTAAAAGAAAGCTGTTTCCAGAAAAGTAACAAAGTATTTAAAAGTAACTAAATATTTCTCCTTCCTGTTTCAAAGCCAGCATTTTTATAAAACCATGGAATGGACCTCGTGCAAGGATGGAAATAACCCCATAAAATTATTTCCAAAAATGGTGTAATTTTTGATACAGCATTCATAGGTTCAGCACAAAGAGGATGGAACAAAAATGTTCAGAAACTGAATAAAAATGTTGGGGATAAACTGAAACTAACAGATCTAATCTTCCTGTTTGATAAGCCCAAAGAGTATATAAATAATTGAGCATTGTATTCGCCTCTGGCTACATTAGTTTTAACCTTGCATCTGTTACCTTCATAGGAGAAGACTTATTTTTTACCAGTGAAAAGAAAGCTGAAAAACTGCCACATAACATGAGCACACCAGCACCTGCTACTTGCGTGAAAACACAATCGGTTTTGAAACCAAAATAAACCCCAAAAAGTCACAGATCACTTTATAGCTGGCTTTCAGATAAGAACTGAGGGCTGAAGGTGTTGTCATCTTCTTGGACAGGGCTTATGAGGCCTGACACAAATACAGTCCATATACTCAAGTTGCTGCCAGCTTTGAAAAATCATACCATTTTTGGTGTCCTGTCAGACCTTATCTGTAAATCTTCTCCAAGGTCCAAAATGTACTAAATTTTCTAAATTAACAGTTCTTCTGTCCCATCAAGAAACTTTGCTTACTTTTCCCATGCTAATAAATGCTTGGGCTGCTGAATCGAGGCTCCTCAGGGGGCAGGCACAGCTCTGCTTCCACCTCTCCTAATGAGGAGACTGTCAGGGCAGGGCAGTCAATAACCAACACTTTCCACAGGAGATGAAGAGGGAGCAAGATTAACCAAATGTTCTAGGACAACTGTACTGTGCGTTTTCTCCTCTTACCTGAAGATTGTCACATTAGCCTGCTCAGAACTGCAGAGAAACAGAGAAGACAAAATATGCTGCAGCAGATAACCTAGACTGGGTTTTCCATTAATGCAGTTTTCCGTGGGCTGAAAATTACACATTATATCCTATCTGAAAGCCAGCATTATGTTGACATGTATGGTGTGGATGGGCAAGTGTTGAAAAGACAGAAGACATATACAAATGAAAACCAGATCATATAAACAGACATTAATGAAATTTATGGGGACCAGACTGATGGCTAAGGAGCTCACAGAACTGAGCTATTTCCATGTTATGTTGGAGCAAAAGACACTTTCAGTTCTCCTTCGCACCAGCCCAAAGACCTGGAGTGTCACAGAGAGACTATGTGCCATGTTTAGGAAAGAGAAGCACAGCACATGCTCCCCTCTTTCTCAAAACATCTTTGAAGAAGATTTGTTGCCTCGAGAAATCCTTTGGGAGTTGCAGTTCAAGAATTTATTATGAAAATAAGACTGAGATCTAAGGGAAGGCTTTGGGTTTTTCTCACTGAAAGAAGACTTTGCAAGTCAGGGATGGCTTCATATAGGGCAATGCTTACTGACTAGCCAGGAGAAGCTGTTTACAAACCCCTGTGTACATTTATTCATGTCCCTATCCACAAGCCTCTACAGGATTCTTCTTTAGCCTTGAGGGGGACATGGCAGTCTGGGGGCAAGATGTTGTGAATGAGTGGTTTAGGTCACTTTAAAAAATCACTGGTGAGGTATCAGCAAAAGCAGGTTTCATACAAATTTGAGGAAGTTCAATGGCAAGGTTCACTCTATTGCTTACTATGTAGATAAAGCACACAAAGAAAAAATCAGATTAAAAGCAGTCTGCAATGGTTTATGTGGACACCGGGCACAAAAAGAAGTAAGGAAGGAAAAGAGTAAGGGAGGCCCTCCCATTGAGCCACAAGGTTTAGAATAGACCCCCTTGCCAAACTTAGTCTCAAACTGGATCAGCCGTTCAGGTCTGAAGGATTTAGCAACACTATATCATAACAATATCCAATCAACACTGTAACAGCAGCACTTAATCAAATGACTAATCTAACACTTGCAAAATGATTCAATAGAATTTTCCATAAGCTTAACAGTAATTTAGCCATAAATCTAACAATGCTAAGTTTAACTCAATTTTTAATATTTAATTATCGATTTAATTATGAATCTAAAAATGCAACATTCTTAATGTGCATGCACACAGACATAAAGAAGCATGTGCAAAGGTACACCTATGAAAAATTCCCCTTGAGTTCAATGAAATTCTCATGCTGGAAGCCTTTGCATCTCCTCGACGAGTATAGTTATTCTCAAGGACTGGGGATCTGGGCTCAGGCTTCATCATCAGCTTTCAGCAGTAGTCCTCTGCACATAGCAAACCGGAGATTTGGTGAGCTCTGGGAGAAGTCCACTCAGAGTATAGTGCCCACAGTGGTCCAGGAGAGCTTAAAGGGTCTCACTTAGCACCACTGTTTGTAGGGTCTTAAGATACTGGGCATTAGTCATCAGTGAATTTCCATCCTGGCCATGATTTGGGTCAGCAATTACTGGAATTTTCCTCAAAAAATTCAGTAATCTCACTTAATGTGTTGTTCAGATAGAAAAGTCTCAAGGCTACTTATTAGAAAAAAAAGCTCATTAGGCAACAGAAGTTCTGGGACCAGTGTTTCTGATAAGCTGAAAGGAAGGTAACTGCCCAGGTTTCATTAATTAATGAAAGCTGAGGCCCAACAAGCATTCCTGAGAACATAGTGTGGTTGGGAGGGGGGAGATATGGGGTGTGGTGGTGGGGGTTACAGCACCCATGAGGTTGTAGCAGTTACATTATATTTCAGCTGCTGGCTTAGGCAAAGTCAGATTTTCGACAGGAAAGTGTTTTGCCCAAGTTCCTTGTTAAAAACATGAGAAATTTATGTGACAGGAAGAAAATTGATATTTTCTGAACTCTTTCTTTAAAAATGTGAAAAGCAGAGCTATGCTCGTGGCACTTGTACCAAAGCACAAACATATGTAAAAGGCACATTATTAACAAAAGAAAATCCCACTAAATCCCTCAAGGGAGTGTTGTTGCTCCACAGAGTGGGCCATGGATACCCAGTGCCATCCTCACTCGCACTACTGGAACCCCACCACTCTCAGAGGCAGGTTGTACAGAGTGCTGAAGCCTAACGGGCTTGGGGGTTCTCAGCATCTTAACCCATGAAGGATGCGCATCATGAGCTTGGAAGCAATTTCACCCAAGTCTGCCGTGGCATAGAGTCGGTGTGGCTTTGCTGCACAAAGCAAGTGCACAGGGCTGTGTGAAGGTCCTCCTCTTCTGCTGCTGGCGTGGCAGCTTGAGGGAATTATGAGAAGCCCATTCATATTTGGAGATCATTTATGTGCCTTAGGAAAAAGAGTCCTGGCTTTTGGTGCCCCTCATTCAGCACATTGGCAATAACCCATCATTCAGTCGTTAGAGACTGAACCACTGAAAGTGAACTCAAATTAGCCAAATCATGAGACTGGATTTTTTTTTTCCCAGAAAAGGGTGACATAACTGACCACAAGGAAGAAGGAGATGACTGTCCTGCGTTTTCTAACCCTGAATGCTCTGGTTCTTCCTTAGACATAGTACACCCAGCAAAGCACAAACAGGCAGCTGCAGAGAATATTTTCATCTGAGCAGAGCAATAGTAAAGTAACTGGATAACTGGATGGCTGGGCCAAAAACTAGAAAGGCATCAGAAGACATCAGCTCAGTTTTATATTTACAGAATATATTCTGAGAACAAAAAAAAAAAAAAGAGAAGAAAGACAGTTTCTAAAACATCCTTAGGTTTAAGTTGTTCGGGTTTTTTGGAGGAAGTGGTATTTGGTTTCAGTTTTTTTTCTTCCTCACATATTTTGTTTGCAAAATGGAGCTAGATCCTGAATTTTCTAAGCTTCCCACTACAGCTATCTTGAATAGAAACTCGTTATCATTAAATAGGGAAAGCAAAAGCAATGGATTTTGGAGCAAAAATTCAAAGGTCTTTCGTATATTTTTTATATATATATGTCTGCATACATTCATAAACTGTGTGATGTTTCAATATCCTGAGTGGTAATAGGCTGACATTCCTGTTCTGTTGTTTTCATGGAATTTTGGGAAGTATTTCAAGAATTCCAAAGAAATTGGTGCACCTCTCTACCTCTCCCAGGCAATAGAGAATAATAGGGAATAAATAGAGATAAAACTACTTACACCATGCTGATGAGTGACAGCAAACACTTCCTGATCCTTTGTGGAAAATCAAGGAAACATTTCTTTAACTCTGAATTCAGTTATCTAGTGAGAAAAATTTCCAGAAAGAAAAAGGTTCTTTTAAAGGGTTGCAGGAGGTAAGATCCTTTGATGGGACCATGGTTGCACCTCTGGAAAGCAGATGTGATTTAGAGAAGTTGTTTACAGACCTTTTCTGCCAGCATCTGAGATTTTTACTTGCCATCGCAGATTCATTTGACACAAAACCTGTGACTGGCATCTGTAGCTACATGTAGAAGAACATCAGCAGTATGACCACTTCTATTTCTGGGCCTTTCATTGCCTGGGGAGGAAATATCTTCTACCTGAAGATGGTAAGACACAGTGACAACCATACCGTGAGTCTGTGACAGGTTTCTTTTCGAGTGTCTTCCCTGGGACTTGTCCTTCTCTGCTCATTCCCAGCATCTGTACACTGCTTTTAGCATGCAGCAGATGCCTGCTCTCTTGAGCATCTAAAGAGAATCCATTAAATAACTACTCTGCTACAGCCATTAAAAGAGTTTTTTCTGATGCCTCAGAAAGTGTGTTGGGAAGTCATTGCTAGCAATGCATGTCCAGGAAAAGCATGACTGGGTATTTAGTGTGGAAAAAGCATCCCTCAGGAGAGAGCAAACTCAGTTTTAGAAAAGCAAGGTTTGGTGTGAGTTGAGCTCTAGGGATATTTTATTTTCTTTTCCTCAAAACCTGCTCACTCTAGTCCTTCTGCAGAAGCTTAACTCCATGAACAAAGCCCACACATCTCCCTTTTCTCACTCTTCTCCCTGTTATCTGGCACTCAGTTTCCTGAAGTGCAGTAGGGGAGGCAGAATATTAGTTTAAATACCTTCTCCTGGCCGATGTGGAAAGACAACACAGAACACATCTGGAAAACAATTAGAAAGAGCTGGATTCACCCAGAACAGCCTTTTGGACCTTGCATTAAGCATCAGGTTGACAAAAAGGCCAAAGGATGATCCAGGTCAGCAGGGCACTTGTTGAGGCAGTCAGAAGAGAAGTGAAAACAGAGCCCTGTGCCTGAGCCTATGAGTCAAGCCAGGCTGGGAACAGCAGGGCTTCAGTCTTGTTAGAACCCCACTGAGGCAGAATGGTCTCATGACGGATGTCTGTCTTTGATTTGCTCTTTGGGATTCATGGTTATTTAGGAGTTAGCCAGTGGCTTCTGATAGGATTGTCTAAGGAGGTTCGGAGTAACCACATAGAAATATTTTTGTCTAATTGGCAGCTTAATGATATTTTGTCATGAGTCTGGAGCAATGTGGCTCATGGTGTGGGAGTCCAGACAGATATAATTCAGGTTTTGTTCTGCCTGTGAGAGAAACCTTAAAAATCTGAGGAATTAATTCCCCTTTGAGCTGAAGGCTAATTGGATAACAGAGCCTGTCATTAAGATCATCACTGCAGATCTGCTGCCCATGGCATTTCTGGACAATACCGCACAGACCCTTCCTGCTTGGCAGCTGCTGAGAGCACCAGTCTTCGGTTCCCAATCCTTCCCATCCTCTGCACAGGCAGACGAAGAACTCAGGGGCCAGCAGTGCTCAGCCTTCACAGTGGATGATTATTGTGGAGTCCTTCAAAGTCAAAGAAATGCTTTAATTTAGCTCATAGTTTGGAAGGCTAACAGATTGGCTGAAAGATCTGATCTGCGGTTTTCAAAAATAACAGATTTAATAATCTCAGAATACGACTTTTGGTTTAATACTCAAGGAAAATGGTCTTTGATTAGTGTAGCTGCTTGGAGCTGGAAAGTTCACATAAGACTGGGGAAGCAGAGAAGAAGTGAAATCAGGCAAAATCACTGGTCTGGAGCCAGAAGATGGGGCTCTTACTGAGCCAAAGTGGCTGTGAAAAGAACTTTGAAAAGCTGTTTGGTGCCAAAATAGCTCCACCAGTGCCCTCTTCAGCTGCATCCATTGGCAAAATGCTGATCCCTTGCCCTACTTCGTGCCTACTCTCACGGAGGGATGGGAAGGATGGGGAATGATGGCCTTTAAAGCTGTTCAGTTTTCAAACTCATTCTTTACCTCTTTCTCCTCAACTGTTCCATCTGCCTTAGAGTGATAAACTTACTCCTAAATAAAACTTACCAGCCCAGAAATGATTGATTACCTGGGATCAATCAAAATTACATTCAACCTGAAATGGCATTTGATGTTTTCAAGTAATGTGCATGTGTGAATAGTTAAGTACAGCAAAAATATCAGAAACAAAATGTATTTGCCAACATACAATATAAATAAACCAGCAGATCAATAAACATCTTTTAGATTATGAAGAGGCATCAACCTTCCTCATGTGTTACAAAGTTCTATTTATCACCGAACATTTTCTACCTTTTTTTTTTTTTTAACCATAGTAAAAGCCAGAATTCTATCAACTAGCATGTGTCCTGACAGTCTCACAGCCCAGGTTTTAAGAAAAAGTACACTAAACAGATTTGCCAGACTGGTTGGAGTGGAAGTGACTTGGATGATGCTTTCTGTGATATTGCATGACTTAGTGTAAAAACTTGCAAATATCAGGAGAGGTGTTCATGTTTTCCTGTCCTATGAGATCAAGAAGCCTGGAATAGCAGTTCCTCTTCCAGGATGCTACTTCAGGGCCTGCAACTCTTCACATCACTTCTCTGCTACATTTGCTAGTACATAGAGTTTTCAACCTTCAGCTACTGGAACTGAAATTTTGAAGGAAGTTTCTGCCTGTCATTGAAGCTTATCTGAAATCAAGAGAAACAATTTTTTTGTTTGGTTTTGGTTTTTTTTAGAATTAGGTTGAGGTGTGGGGGTAATATGGTGCCAGCCTCTTCTAAAACAACACAGATGAGCTTGGCTTTGAAATTCTCTGAACTTGTGCCTTGAAGTAGGTGTGCTTAGTTCAGCTAAGTGCTTCACTTTGTGCTGCCAGTATCAACTCACATTTGGCCATACTCTGCAGTTTTCAAAGCCTACAATATGCATCTACTCAGCTGATGCTACCTGGAGCTGGTTTCTAAACTCTCCAGACACTTTGTATAGATGGGATATATGCAGCAGAGGGTTCTATAGGAGAAGTGGTGTAAGGTAAGAAAACTGGTTCTGGTTTTGGGGTGTTGAGGAGGCTTAAATGGAGATTGCCCAGGTACTGGGGAAAGGGAGGAAGAAGTGGGATATAATAACAAGAAGAGACAAACAGATAACTGCATTTCAGTTTAGAAACTTCAGAGCTGACAAGAGGTTATTAAAGGTGGATGGATAAAGGCATCAGAAAACTGTGCTGCTGGAAGGAGGAACTCGTCAGACAGCAGATCTGTGATAATTAGAGTGATGGGACTGAAAGAAAGAAATAGCTGCGGAAGGAAAGGTGAGCTCCTTTCAAGACTCAAGGAGACTCCAAAGACTGATAGAGGAGACTAATGGAGATTGACAAGGATGAAACTAGAGGATAAGGAAAGTACTTGTGGATGAGTCAAAAACTAAGGAATTTTATTCTCAGCTGCTGACTGCTGCTTCCTCATCTTTTGGGACAGGTCTAGGAAAAGTTTATAACTGCTAGGTCTCCACAGACTGACCTGCCCAGTGCCCAGCTTAGCCTCTGAGTGTGACAATGTTCCCATGTCCTCCAGCACCTCAGCAAACACAAGAGAGGAAGTAGATGCAGGATGATTCCTATCCCCCATCCTTTCCTTCGATTGTAAGATTACACAGAGAGAACATGGCTAATATGGGATTTTTACATAGGCAGGAATAGGCTACTTAATGCAGTTATCCTTTCAGCCTGAGAGGAGGGGAAACTGCTGAAAAGGTGGCATACTAACAGCTCACTCAACAGCACAACAAAGAAGTTACATTCAGGGCTTCTGGCAATCTCTCTAACCTTGCAAAAGACCAAGTATTTCCCAGGTGTTTCCCATTTATTTCATCCATGTGCAGCTAAACATTTCAGTACAACAGCCAAGTTACAGAAAAGACATAGTTTGGGGGCTTAGAGGTTTATTTTTCGATTCACTCACAACACGTTTTCCTTTTCTGTATTACTCAGGTATGTCCAAGAACTGCTTCTTTCTCTCACAGATTCTTTCTCCCCTTCATAATAAATGAAGAATTCCTCTTGTTCCTGCACTATGCCTGTAGGAGACAGATTTCCTCTCTTCTAAAGTAAAATGCTAAATCCACTAGAGGGGGCATCTATCCTACCCGATCCTGGCGATACTGAAAGTCCCTCGAGTTCCTTTGGCTTTTCAGACACCTCCTTTCCTACCCCTCGACTACCCACCCTACTCCACAGCTGGGTAAGGTCCTAATGGGGCTCTTTCTCTGAAATCTTACCCTAACTAAATGTTTCTGTGTGAACAAGTATTTACAAAATCCAATACCTTTATCGTAATAGTTTATCGTAATAGTTTTTAAGCTCTGTGGGAAAGGCCGTCTTCCATTCAGATGCTTCCCTACCCCTTTAACAAGACTAATATTGTAGAGGAAAGAGATGACCATCCTGCAAGCTTCTTGTTATCATGTATTGACTCTATTGGTCTTTCAATATCAAGTTAAAAAAACAGCAACCCCAACTAAATTATATATGAGATCACAAAGTAGAGAAGTGAGTTGCAGAATGGAGAAATGGATTAGCATGTACCACAGTCATGGGTCTATCTTAAAGACTGAAGACATTCATACATAAGTGTCCTTTTAAACTTTGAGGGGATGGCATCTGGCCAAAAGACTGCGACAATAGCTTTAAACTGTCCTTTTGTCACAGGCTGCAGCAACTTTCTATCTCCCACTGCTGTGCAAAATACTAGAGCAAAAACTTTGTATGTGGCTTCCCACATCAGTCCTCGAGGCTGCTGCATCTCAGTAAGACAGAATTGTGGTGCATGACTCTTAAAAGCATTCTTCAGTTTGGAAAGCACCATGTCAATGTAAAATAATATTACTGTTTCCCACCTCAATATAAAGTGTTCACAAAATGAAAGAGGTTGAAAGAAATATCAAACAGCAATAGAATTCATCTCTCCCCACATCCACCGTGTTAAAAACTCAGGAAGGCAGTTAAAGAGAATTGAAAACAGAACTTGCTCATAGAGCCTTAGCAGTACCCATGGTCTGAAGTTCACCACATCCCAGAAGGGCAGAGAAGAATTGATTTACACAGTGTGGTTCTAATGATTATTTGTCAAATCTAATTTTCATAATGGACGTACCAGGACTAATGTTTTCCTGACAGATTATTCCACACTTTGATAGATCATATTTTCCTGTTGTTCGGATTCATTCTTTCTCTTCTCAGTTCTGCTCCTCCATTGTGTCTCAGGTGAAATTTCACCATAATTCAAGGAAATTTTTGTTCCTGCTCTTTTGCCTGAAAATATTATGGAAATTTATCTTTAGTACATTTTTTCCCTATAAATCTAACTTTGGAAAAAAAGGAATTCTGTTCAGCACATATCCTAACCTAGGTCCTTCCACCAAGAATAACAGATGTCCAAAGTTTCTAGGAAAAGCACTTTAGTACACATCAGCAAGTTGAACTCATCTGGACCTCTCCAGTGCTAGACTTACTTGAATAACAGTGTAAGCTGCTGACACTGAGTGCTTTCCAAAGCATGGTAGCAAGGACTGGCCTCGGGGCTGTATGGCAGAGCAGAGGGAGAGCTGAATGACTTCAGGTGATGGCTCCGGGTGTCTGAGCAACTGCAACTCTGTTATAGTTTTCTGTGAAAGGAAGGACCAAAATTACTCCGGATTAACCAAAGTTGAGCCCCAACCCAGATAACAGAAGAAATAATGAGAAGAATAGTTTAGCTTCAGTGTTAAAATGCTGCCAACAAACTACAGATTGGGCCAGAAAATTTTGTTTTTTCTTCCTGTACTGCTCACAGGTGAAAAGACTCTGACCACAATGGTGTGAGCAGAAGCCAACAGGAGCAGTAACTATTCCCCTTCTACTGGTCATCAGGTCTCATTATGTTCCCAGTAGTGTTATTGCCCCCCAACACAGTCAGACACATTGGATCTTACTCTCCTCCTCCGTTCCTTACTAAAACAGAGTAGGAAAATATCTGGTGTTAGAATATGAGACATTTGTTTAGCCTTTTAGCTCATATTGCATATTCAATTTCAATAGGTATCTGCACTGAGACCGGGCTGGGAGAGACACAGCTGAAGGGAACTTAAGAGACGGGCTTTTAAAATACATTGCTTTATATTGAATTTTCTGAAGAAATATGAAAATGCTACACACAAGACATTGTATAGCATACAATGTTTTGAAACAAAATATATTTAAAATTACGTTGAGGAGAGCAGTATTAGCCTGGAGCACAAAATGTGATTAAAAGCAAATGGCATGTGATAAATTGAATACACAAAATTAAATGAGATGTCATGGTCGAATGGGAGCAGTCATACTGTATGGAAAGAGGGGATGCCTAATTGGAGATGATAAATACTGATCTGAGTATATGGCACTGAAACACTGACATCACTCAGCAGATGAAAAGAGAGGTATGAGCTAAGGCAAAGGATGGAAGGAAAGCAAATTCCCTCTGATGGATACAAAGGCACAAGTTTAACGTGAAGGCAAATCAGGTATGCCATATCTATAAACTATTAAGATACTGATGGAAGAAAAGTCTGGTCCGAAAGCTGTGTATCTACCCTAGACTTCCAAGAGTGTTTTGCCTTTAAGATGTTTTTTCCTTTTGAGAGGAAAAGCCTCAGAGAATGCATGCAAAAGAAACCTAAATATGGTAAACTGAGACTATGATTTACTACAAAAATTTGATCCAGTCACAATGCACTGAAGAACAATGAGCAATATGGTGGCAAGATATTACCTTATTCACTTGATTCTGATCAAAAGGCTTTTTGAAAATATTTTTCTAACATTACAAAACATATATGAGAATTTACCTGAGAAAAAGGAACTGTATTAGCAGCTACAGAAAATACAGAAGCAAAAGAAAAAAACCTTCTTGTGAATGCTTTGAGAAATTACATTGTAGTCATGAAAGCAGCATTTTTATTTCTAAATAAAAAAGAAGATGAAGAAAGTTTGACACACTGCTGGCACAGCAATCAGTGCAGCCTGTGTCATACTCGTGTGCATTCTATCTGCAATGGCAGACGGTATTTTCCTGTTCACAAATTTTACCAAATCTACCCTCCTCTGAGCTGCATTACAGGCTGTAATGCACAGACACACACATAAGGCCTTTGCAGACAGACCTGAGATCCCTTTCCCTGCAGCCTGAGAAGGTCAGCTCCCCACTGAATATGCCTGGGCTGCAGCTAGGAAATCCCCAGATCTCTTGATTTGAAGATCATCAATGGGGAGCAAAAGAGATATAGGATTTGAAGATAAAACTTGTCAAAACCAACTCTTCAGAAAGTTATTCCGAGTATTAAACACATTCACTGAAAGTTTTTTTGTTTCCATTGCTTTGGAACTGATAGAATAAGGGGCGTATGGCGTGACTGTGGGGCGAGTTCTCCTTGCAGTAAAAGCAAGTTTTATCCCGAGGGTCGCAGGTGCTATCACTATCAGTGGAGAGTCTGCCCCGCTGGTTTTTTAATTCTCAGGCAGAAACGTTTTGAATCCCCTGCTGTCAGGATGGTAATCTGAGATTTACTAAACTTTGCTTCTACTTAGACACCCATCTCCTGAGTGATGTCTCCTTTTTACAACAACCATCGCCCCAGCTTTCGGTAACAACGCAGATCAATCTGCAAACAGGAGGAAAAGCTGCAGACCCCTGCTCCCCTCGCTGGTGGAGCTGCAGCCACCGTGGGAGGCCGGCACAATGAGCCCATTAAAATGCACGAGGCCAAGCCAATCTGCAGTGCATGGAAAAGGCGTAATCAGCTTTACCTTCTCATTGTAATGCTTAATAAAAATGGATAATAAAGCATTCGGAGTACTGTTGAAGCAAAATGCTTTTTAAAATGAACCTGATAATAAAAGGCTCAGTGGGCTCTCTTGAATCAAGTGGCAGCCTCAAGCAATCAAAAAGAATTTCCCAAGAGCTTGCTTAATAAAGGAATAAATGGAAACATTTACTTCACATGGCTCCTTCTCCTCATCTTCTGTGGTTAACTGTGTTTGTGCTTGGGACCCACAGTGATGCCTTCCAGCCCCTCTATGGAGTAATAATATCCAGCACCCCTTTGTTGGGGCAGGCTGCTCACAGACACACAGGCTGCTTGGGTTGCAAGTGCAGAAACCACCTCCATTTATCAGATGTCCAGGAGAAGCTTAAGAAATCTTCTAGTTCAGCAAGAAGAGACAGATAAGGATCAACCTTCTATCTTCTAAGTTCTAAGTGCCGGGAATGTCACCTATGGAGGCTGGTGGGCAATAATTGCAAATGCAGGGCAATGCGCAGTTGGACATGCAATGTGAGTGATGTGCATCTGAAGGACATATGGCCATGAGAAACTTAGGGTATAAGAAAAAGTATTTAAAAGGCATAAGGACTGTCTTTATTTTCCAGATCCTTTTAGCTGTCTCTCAGGCCACGAAATTTGGAGGGCTACTGCACAATGCAAACAACATCTTTTTCTTATTATTTTATTATACTCAACCACTCTTTGTTTAAAATTGCATCCTTTAAGTGATGCCCTTTTCTCAGTGCCACCTGACCAGGAGCTGACAGTGGGTCCTGCTTGTAAACTGGGAGGTGGAACAGATCATCAACCCAGAGCCACCAGCGAAGAGCTACCTTTCGATCAAGTGCTGTGCTTTGTCAGGCATTGAATCCCTTCCAGCAGACACAGACTTGGGCATTAATCACACTATATATGGTAATTTGTCTTTCAAGGAGGGAAAAACTCATTTAGTTTAAAAAAAAAGAACATCTGATCTATATTCCATTAAAATGAATGGAAATGCTTCCCTTAAAAATGGAAGATGACTGGGCTTTTTATTCATTACCTTATTTCATATGTAAAATAAGTCTGGCAAAACTTCTGTTTACCTGCAGTACTGAAACTTGCCAGGAGATGTTATGTACTGCAGGGAAAAGTGTCACAGGGCAAGGTAGCATGTTGAACAGCCCACAGGAAGAAGACGAACCTTCTGCATGATGATTCAGAGAAACTCTTACAGACCTCTGACACTACTACAGTCATGGTGAACTGTCACTGTGGTTTGCTTTTTTCCCCCCCCAGATGCAATATTTACACACATATGAGCTCTCGCTTTAAATAAACTAATTTTTTCTTTCCCTTATTATATTTTTTCTCTGCCAACCATCAGTAAAAAATTGATGAAATCCATATTTTCCTTAAGGATTATCAGAACATGTTTGGAAGAGATGGTCAGGAAGAAGGGAAGATGCATCTGTTTATACATTCCAGCCTTGTGACAAAGTAAAATATTTAGTAGTTTGCTAATGAAGGTGGAAAATGGAATGTGTTCCAGAGAACAAAGCAATCCTTTGAGAACCTGCTTAATGAGATGAAGGTTAGTTGATGACACAGTCTGTGGTTTAAAGTCCCAAACTACCTGTGTGGGGGAAAAGATACACATAAGAAAGAAATTTAAGCAACCTTTTTTTTTTTTTTTTTGTCAGGGGAGGGGAGAAGATAAGCATCAGGTCCAGAAATAGCAGAAACATGAGATTCACACCTACAGAAAGAAAGAGGCTGCTCTCATTTAATATGACATAGAAAAAAAAATGTACACAATTTACAGTGGTAAGCTTCAAATCTGTTTGCTGCAGTTGTTTAGTAATCTAATACATTATATTTAATAGCCTTACAGTATGAACCCATATAACCACATAATATCCAGTATTATTCAGTTTGATCAAATTTAAATAGAAGGGCTAAATACAGACAACATTTTCTCCAATGGAATTAACTGAATAAATGTGAGTATGACAAATATGGATACAACTCACTGGCCTGAACTGCCTTCTAGATTGAATCAAGGACAGAAACAGCCTATGCATATGTGCTACTGAGTTGAATACTTACAACCAGAGCAAAATTTAGAAGCATCACATTTGCTTAGAATAAAAGGATACAGGAGCCTAGGCTATATATTCTTCACAGGCATATTGTCTTCTTCTTAGTGAGTGGCAGATTTTGAAGCCAGGAAGTATTCAAGAATGAAAAGGTCAGTAAATCCATTATTTTTATAAAGTTCATAAAAGACGATCTTGCACATGTTGCTCTTAAAGTGCAATTCTATATAAACAATCCCCTTGCAGAAAAATTTTACCATCCAATTCTAGAGTTCATAGATCCTATAGGCCAACAACACCCTTTTATACCATCTCATAGTGTCTGTCTGTTGACTTTTGCAGAAAACACCAATATTTACCTCATAATGGAGGATCATTAAATGGCCCTTGAAATGTGAGAGAAATCATTGTGACATGATGCACGTAGAAGGTATTTTATACCTTTAAACTCCTCATGCCTGCAACTTTCATTGCTGAGAGATGACAATCCATCAGTTTTGGACTTCCCAGTTATTTACTGTGTTGTGCCCTTGGAGGCTGAATGGAACAGTCCTCCATGTATCTGGCATTGAATAATCCTAATACCTTTTGAAGTAAATACTTAATCACAAAGTGAATGCTGATTTTCAGTGTATGATGTGGTTTGTGATAAACTGATTACTTAGTAAGTACTGCTAGTTTATGACCCTGACACATCTTTTGTCTGTTATCTTCTGTCCATGTGTTCCTAGAGCATTTAACTTCTTTGTTAAGAGAGAGCAGGCATCTTAGCTTAATATGTTTAACACTCCCTAACAAAGCTCACAGAACAGGAAAGCTGAAACATGCAAACATCTTCTCTGCTTTTTGTCTGGTTAGGGTGTGTCAGAGGGAGTGGTTGCAACACATAGAGCAAGAGATTCTGTTTTAAGGATGGTTTTTAATACATTCGACATTTTGTTTATTAGAAATAATTCATATGAATTATCCACATTCAGAGCCAGTGACTGCTACTTAATTATGATGCTATCAGTGCTGAACGAAGAATGACTTGATGGAAAACAAAATCCTTCATACTATTTATCAGCCTGAATAACAATCTCAAATAATTAGAACCATAGACTGCCACAGCATGCAGATGATGCTGAAAAGCCAGCTATCTACAAACAGTCCAATCAATACGGGTTTATCTTGGCAAGGATGTTGTTCAGAGCCACACAAGAAAGGCTGCCATGCTTTCATTTTTCACGAGCTTCTCTTTCCTTAAACGACTGTTGAGAGGTCTTTTTACTTTAACCTTATCATTTTCCCTGTACATGGCATAAATTATGTTCAGAAAAGTATGCTCACATTCTATTATATCATATGACAGATGAACAGAGACAAAGGAAAAAGAAGACAAAACCCACAGACTAATTGATAGGACTCAAAATTCCCATTGATTTTGACACAATGAGGAGGCTAAGTTCATAATTAAAAAAAAAAACAACCAAAAAAAACCATAGGAAAAGCAATGTTAAGGTTTCCTTGGCAACCTTACTTTGACTCTTTCCATGACTTAAAAGATGGTCTTACATTCTTTTGTTCAGGCAATTCTTATCTGACATTTGATTTTCCTCCCACTTTAGTGTACAGTTACCATCCTCTGCTTGCTGTTTCGTCACTTTATTGAGGCAAATTAAGCTGGCTTTTACAAAATCAGACTGAGGAAAAGGTCAGTGTTTCAATTTCACGGAGCAATAAAAGCAACCTTTATAATATTTTGACTGCATCATTATAATTATGAATTACTACTATTTATTATCACTATTAATAACAATAATGAAATCTGTATTTTTATCTCTGTTCTGTGAAGAGTCAGAAAGGTCTGCAAGACTGCTACATAGGTCCCAGAAACCTAATCCAAGATTAAAACTACTGCTTCATCTGGTTTTGCACAAAAGCCTTCTCACTGTTCCTGCAAGGAGTTGAATGGTGATACTATGTCATTTTTGGAGTGCTTTTAAGAGCATTGATGGTCAATAACATCTCATCTAATCAGCACAAAGAGATAGGGAAGGTCTGTCAGTCTTGCTGTTTACAATGGAGAATTTTGGACATCTCTGGGATGGAAGCAGCTCCTTTGTGGTGATGGAGAGGGAGACATGAACAAAATGTTGAAAAGGGGCTCCTTCTCATCTCCTTGTGACAGCCCCTGGATCTCTGCACAGCCATAAATGCTGAGTTCAGACCTTTTCTTTCTGTACCTCCTCCTGACCAAGGACACTGCAGCAAGGGCACTTGGTCAAGTCTGGCTGCAGGAGTCAAACTGAGTAAATTTGATTAGGAAATTTTATGTTCCCCATGAGTAAATTATGTTCCCCTTGAGTAAAATCCAGACCTGCTGTAATACAACTGACATGAGCCAAGCTTCCTTCTGGGATTATAGCTAAGTCAAACAAGAAAGGCTGAATAAAAAAAAAAAGAAAAATAATGAATTTTTTTTGTCCTTTATTGCAACTTTGGGGAAAAATGCTCTGAGGTTTGTACAAGTGCCCTGTTGTGGGTATGACACAGACAGTGGTCTCTAGCCCTGTTCTTGATTCATTTTTTCTCTTTTTTATTCATTAATAAAGAATTAGCTCAAACATGCATATATATTGACATAATTTGAGGTTGTCATGGCAATGATGCTATACCAGAAATAAATGCAATGTGAAAGTATAGCGTAATTATAATCAGGACTCAGATTCAAAAGGAAATATTTCTGAGACAGCTTTAAGTCAATACAATGCAAGTACCTTATTTGTATGCATTTGTGGAGGTCTTATTTTTATAACAGATCTTTAAGCAAAAAGGGCATTATTGAGGGCTCACTGAAGACAGTCAGATTGTCGCTGTTGATTTTAGTGATTGTTCTTTCAGAAATGTAAATTCATTTTGCTTTGAGCCTATGCCTGGCAAAACACAATAAGCAAATTTATTCCTTTCAGCATTTTCATTTTCAATGCTCTCTTAATTTCAGGCTTTGGCCAATGAATATCAGGGTAAATGCAGTTGAAGGGCAGCATTCTTACAGCCAGTCTGTAAATTCCTGTCTCACTTTCACCTTCACATCAGGGCGTATAAAGGAAGATGTATGGAGAGGAGGAGGAGGAGAGGGATGAAGATTAAATGATTTACAGGCTTGTCGGTGCTGCCCTTGAAAGAACAACAAGAAACACAGATGAAGGCATGTGGGGAAATTGTGGCAGACCACGCACAAAGCGTCACGGGGCAGGGGAGGAGGACGTATTGCTCATATGCCCTAAGGCAGCAGCAGGTCTCATGTCATGGAATTTCTTTTAAATAATGTCATGATTTGGAAGGTAGGAGTGACGATGTCAAGGTGCTTGAATCTTCTGAGCAGTAATAAAAGGCTGACCTTGATAATACAAGCTCAGGATAGAAGGTTGTCTCTCTTGTTACAGTAAGTCAGTCTCTTGCAACTATTGCTGTGGAGATGTCTGCCTGAACATCAGCAATGTTTCTGTCACACCCTTTATGGCTATGCCTCCTCCTGTGGCAGGTTTACCTCAAGTGAATGTGGCAAGGTGTCCCACAGGAGAGTCACAGAGAGACAAAAATGTCCATGGGGACAGCGCAGGATGCAGAGCTCACACTCTGGTTACAGGAGAGGAGACGAGAGGAGAGGAGAGGAGAGGAGACGGGAGGAGAAGAGAGGAGAGGAGAGGAGAGGAGAGGAGAGGAGAGGAGAGGAGAGGAGAGGAGAGGAGAGGAGAGGAGAGGAGAGGAGAGGAGAGGATTCAATTAACCGGGAGAAGAGCTCAGCACCTTCCTCTCCAATATCCCTCCACAGGAAGCTGTAGGGAGCAATGAGATCACCTCTCAGTCTCCTTTTCTCCAACTAGACAAGCCCCAAGGTCTGAGCTGCTCCTCACAGGACGTTTCTTGCAGCCCTTTCACCTGCTATGTTGCCCTCATCTGGATGCATTCAAGTGCTTTCCCATCCTTCCTAAATTGTGGGGCACGGCGCTGCATACGGTCCTTGAGGTGAGGCTGCACCAGTGCTGAATACAGGGGGACAATCCCGTATTCTCTCTGGCTGGACGTATTGTGCCTGGTGCAGCCCAGCAGGCGCTAAACACCAAGGTTTCTCCAAACCTCTGTTGCACTGAACACTCAAAGCCCTTAAGCAGTCACAGGAAAGGAGAGCTAGCCTTTTGGTTTTTAAGTCAGGTCACATTTCCACACACATATATCTGAGTGTGTGATTTTTACCAGCATATATTTTTAATTTATTTATAATGCATAATAAAATAATATCAAATATTAGCAGCAGTCTTAAAAGGCATACTTTCTAAGTAAGAAACACTTTGTGTTGACAGAAAGGAGACAGGAAAATAACATATTCAGTGAGTGCATTATTATTTACAGGTGATTCTGATGCATCAAATAGCAGAATCAGAGTATCAAGTTGGTGCATCCAGAATAATCACTCATTGAGATAGATTTCCTGACAACAAGAGCATGTTTTCGGTTCAGGAATTGATTTTAATGCATGTGCTATGGCTAAAAGGCTGCATAGCATTTTGAAAATTGAGGTTGTAAATGTTGTACTTTGCAGAGAGGATTCTGCCAAAGACTGGATGTCTGGTTTTCAAGGGGCAAAAGAAACTTTGAATGACGTGAATCTTTAACTTGTAGAATAGGCACAGCCTATTACCACTGTACAAGTACACTTTTGAGCAAAGAGGGGAAAAAGAAAGACATTAAAAAGTTTTCAGACAGCTTTACACAAAATTTATGGAACAGAGATAAAAATTGTTTTTTCTTACACAGAACATTGCTATTTAGGGGTCACTGAGAAGCAGGAAGGACTGGCGACTTCCATGTCTCTGACATTAGTTGAGGAGGAAAATGGATTTGTAAAAGAAAAATTGCACTTCAGTGGCACTTAGGCAAACAAACCAACTACTAATTAGGCCTGGAATTAGACTCCTGAAACAGGGCAACAGTTCTGTTTTCTTCATAAATGGCAATTAAAATTTGACTGCATTGCTTTCATAGATCAGTTCTGAATACAGAGGACTGCACTACTACACTGTTCATTCTATATATAATTTATTTCAAAGGCAAACTACTAGATTGGATGCAGAAATTTTCACAGCCTACTCTTACTGTGTGTCTGCCTTAAGATGTAATTGAGAAAAAGAAATCAATCCAGAAAAAAAATCTTGAAAAACTGAGACTGTGTACCAGAAATGTCAAGTAGAAGACAGGCATCAAGAATACCATAACTTTCCTTAAACAATCATTGCTCTTTAATGCAAAATTTAACATAATAATGTGTATGAATTTGTAACCAAGCAATTAAAGGAATTAAAGTATATCATCTAAAGATATAACAAGGAAAATGAATTGTAAATAATAATTACAGTCTTTGTCTTTAAAAAGTAGTTCAGTCTATTATGGTATCATAAGCACTAAAGTCAAAACAAATTTTTGTTATACAGGTATCTCCAACATCACTGAAATCTGAATTAAGAATAAATAAAAGATAGCTTAATAGATCCAAGCACTGCTTCCTCCACGCTGCTGGAGCATCTCTTGGATGTTACTTACACACCTTTTGCTGTACTCCTGACTTCTTCTTAAAAATTGTAATTGCAATGGAATGATTTATTTGTACTTCTTGATTCTGACACCAGAAGTTGTTGTTCTAAATACCTTATTTCATTTCCTCTTTATGTAATCTGTGTATGTATTTTTCTCCCAGAAGCCAAATTAAAGAATTCTGTGTTCTTTTCAAGACACTTAATCTTATTTTAAAGACTCCAATGCAATGGAAAATGTATCGCTACTCTATGTAATCTCTATAATTGGAAATTTATTGCTAGAAAATTACAGCTAATTTCAAGGTTGAATGTGATGATCTCAGTTTTAAGATGCTGGTTCTTGTTATTCCTTTGCGCATCAGGGAAAAGGAAAAGTTCGTACCACTATCAGTTAACGTCTTCCTTAATACTGGTACTACTGTACCACAATAAAATAATTTCTTACTCTTCTCGTCATTTGCTGTCATAATATGAAAACTTAATAGCGCCGCTGTACCTTTAGAATCCCAAGCATTTACCACTTTGTGACCCATCCCATCCTCTTCAGAACTGAGGGCAGCTCTGCAGTAATGATCTTCCCCTGTGAACTGAATAGACCTGCACAGCCATTAGGTCCATCCAACATGCAGATGGACCTGTTCCCTTCCTTGGCCTGGGAGGAAAATGACTCCCTGCAGTTTAGAGCCCTCCTGGTGCCTGGGTTTTTTGACCTTGAGCTGTACTAGAATGCAGATGAAGAGCCTTGGTGATCAAGCAGGGAAAAGAAACAGTGACTAAGCCTTATCTCTAAATACCTTAGTGGGCAGAAAGAAACAAAGGCTTGTGAGGGTTCCAGTCTTGCCCATATAAACATAATGAAATTAAGTACCTAGGTGCTGGAGCAAATGTATTTAGAGTAGAAATGAGATATACATGTTTAACAGAGAGGATTGCTAATGACTGGAGCCACTACCTAGAAGTGCAGCGGATTGTCTAGTGGACATTAATTACTTGAAGCCATTTAAAATAAGGAGTGACTCCACCTTTCTCAAGAATTACCTATCCTAATTAATGCATGAAATGTTTGGAATGCCTTAATAAAAAGGCTCCAAAACCAAGCTACTCCTTTCTGATATTCAAAACCATAAATAGGAGGAAAAGATGACTGATAAACCCGATCCACTACTGGATAGGCATTAACTTACTGATAAGTTAGCAAGTAACAAGGTGGAGTTTATCTAATACTTAGCTTGTGGGAAACAATAAAGTAAATATGAACAAGATACTTTCAAATATTGCTTATAAAGTATTTTTACATGTATATAAACCTCCCCATCTGCAACAGGCAGTCAACATAATTCAGATTTTAAAACCCTGTGCTGGAAAGATGCGTGACTGAGAAATTCCTGTCATCATTAAGGGGTCACAGATCACAATCGCTGCTGCTGTTCATCACGAGACACAAAAAGAAAACACACTCTACAAATCACGTGAGAAAGGTTCACGGGACAGAGGGGAAATATTAAGCGGATTTATCCACGTAATGTGTGACATGTGGCTCCCTGTTGCATCTGTTGCCAGCAGTGAGTGACAGCTTCAGAAGCATGAGGGGCTGAAGCATGGAGGCTTGGACAGCTTTCAGGTGTGAAGAGAAGCTCTGCTAAAGCATCCTGCTTACTGGGATGGAGCAGCTCCCAAAAGACTCTCTGGGTATAACGGGTGGGTTTTAGCTTTGAATTTCACTACCACTTGGACACCACTAAGCTGCATAATGTCCTGGCTGTAAAACTGAAGGAATGAAGTAAAGCAAGATGGGTTTTATTCTGCTTCTTTCTTCTTGCTGAGTGAAGTGAGTGTACACCTGCTTTCTGGAAGTTCACACTGATACTGTTAAATAGCAACATTAACAACACAAACAAAAGAAGGTGTGAATTTACTAAGGAGGTGAAATGAGTTAGGATTTCTTGCCTTTAGAGCGAGGAGAAATGTTTGGAATTTTTCCCTAAAATTTCTTTAGGAGTCTAAAATCAGAATCTTAAAAAAAACATGGATTTTAAAACTCCCTCAAGGTTAGAGGGTTTTCTTGTTTCTTGGCACTCAGATTTTCAATTGTTCGGGGTTAGGATTTTTTCCCTCAAAATTAATGCAAACACACATAGGTTTCATTCCTTTTCTGAAAAATCATCAGGTGCTTGACGAATCTTCTAGGCGTGAAATATGGTAGCTCAGTAGGTGGCTAGAAATGATGCATTTTTCCCTTTAAAAAGACACAAACTTGGTTTCAGTATGAATAACATCCAGCTAAAGCAGCGATTCAGTTTTGTAAAGAGAGAGTCAGAATGAGATGACTGTTATCCCTCTAATGAGGCCATTCGGAAGATGAACCAGAAATAGAAGTACACTTTTGCACACAGAGTTAAGCCTGCCATGGACTTAGGGAGGGAACAGCAGAGGTTTGAGAGCTGCACGTGGAGAGTGCAGACGGCAAATACGGCAACTCCCAGTTGAGTCTCCTCTGTGGCTGTGGGAGTGGGATCCTCAAGTGCTGAAGATGAGGGTATTTCTGAACTGCTTCCCCCACCTCTTTCGGCTTTCCTGGCTCCAGGAAGGTGAGAGAGTGGTCCTGCTTGCTCATGCAGCCCACTCTCTCCAACAAGACAGTCCAAGTGGGTCTCTACTGCTCACTTTCCCCGCTACCCTCCCGCATGGAGACATTAGCAAGAGTGAAACAGAGCTTTGTTTACGGGTGCTGGGTCACTGCAGCTGCCTAGCTGAGGTTGCTGAGCAAGGAGGGATCTAATCTCCATTTGACACACAGAAGGCTCACTGGAAGGGATCTGCAAATCTCCTCACAAGTCACTCTGGAAAAGAAAGTGGGCAAGGACAGCAGCAATCCCTTGTCCAGTGAAGGTTTTGCCACATCAGTCTTTCTTTCTCACCTCCTGGGGTTTTGACTGTTATATCACCTGTTTCCTCTGTTGCATTGGATTTTTAAATTTTCAACTCTCTCAAGCATATTTTAATAGTGCATTGTCACACTCTTTATTAGAGACACAGCTTTGTCTCTGGTTCCCAGGCTGGCAGCTGTCACAGCACATTATTTTGGAGACCACATGCCACAGAATATGCACCAAAGCAAGGCTTTGGAGGCCTTCAGACCTCTAAATATACACAGTTGTGATGCAGAGGAAGAGGCATTTACTTTGAGTCTTTATAATTTTGAGTAACCGAACACTGGTAATGGAAAGTAATTGGCATTTTGGTGAGGAACTTAAAACTTGAAAATTTTTATTCTTTGAGTAGCACTCTGCATCTCTTATCATGCCCATTCTAGGAAGAAGAAAAAGAGGAAAATTTAAATACATTAGGACATTTGTGTGGCTCAAACCAAAGATCTATCTCAGCAAGTCTCCTGCTCCAACAACATCTGTCAGCGCAGGAATAGCAAAAGGAGGACTAGTGATTGCATCCAGATTGGAGCAATCTGAAGCTTTGGGGCTTCCTAAACCAGAGGTATTATTTTTGTTTTTAATAATCCTAGATTATGACATTTCCCAACTAAACTTGCAATGTTCACATTATCCTGTGAAAATGTGTCTCACATCTTAATTAGGCTTTCTTTTGTTAATCTTTAAACCCTGTGGAACAATATCATTCATTGCCTGCTTTGAAAAACTCTGGTAGCATGAACAAGATCCATGGTAATATTGTCTAAGTGAGGTGCTGAGTCTGCAGTGTATGCTGCTGGCCCAGATCACTGCACTAACTGGAACCCCACTGATTTTGGGGAAATAGCTTGCATCGGTATAACCTTCATTTCTTGTCTTTCATGGCTTCTGAGCTATTCAGTGAAGTTCATAAGGGTGTTCTTGACTTCTATTTTTGAAGAACTGTCTACCCATTTTTCAATTCTCTGCACAGGAACAAGAACAGGGCATGTGAGGCAGTGTTTGAGGAGCCACAGCTCAGTACTTCCATTGTTGTGCAGATTGTCTCACAGCAGAGAGCACCAGCCAGTGTCTGTGCCACTCACCTCAGACCCATCACCCTCATGGATGCTTGGACATTGGCAGCCTCTCACACATGGGCATATACCCAGCCTGGCATGTCTTTGAGGCAGAGAATTTAAAAAATCTCGAATAATCTCATTATTTGCTGAGCTTTGGAGCTCTCAAAGTATTATCATAGCTGTTCAGGGATGTGAGGGAAAGCACCTTCAAGGCCAAGATAAGATACCTCTGGATGTGTCAATGGTGTTATAAGGTTCCAAATCTGATCACGTGCTGGAATGACTGCATCAGGAGTAGTGGCTAAGTGTTTTAAATATGCACCATCTGCTCTTATGTGCATTCTTGCTTCTGTTACTGGGATACTGAGATCTCCTGTTTCTGTTATTGAGATCTGATACTGAGAGCAGGCAGTGTAGGAGAGACACATCATGCTCTCAAATATTGTCCTAAAAAGTATCTGGGGCCCTGTGTTCCTTTCCTTCATAAGCACATTTTAACACATTTTTGGTGGTGAGAATACCTAAAACTACATTCTTCTGAAAAAAACCCCAGAACTAAAGTCAGAATCATCGGACCGCCCTTTGAATATTGGAGGCAGCTTCACTGTTCAGATCTTGAGTAGCACAAACTGATAATGGAGCGTGGTTTTATGTGACTCTTCTGCCCACAACAGCAGATAATTCAGATGAATCAGCATTATCATTGAGCTATGGAATAGCTTGGGTTGAAAGGGACCTTTAGAGATCATCCAGCCCAATCCCCCTTGCAATGAGGGTGCCCAAACCCACTGCAACACAATCTCCGTGAACGTGGGGTCTAATAGCAATTGCTCTGTCAAAAGTTATGCCCTGAGAACTGAGACTATAGTCAGCTTCTGGACCAGTTAATACTGAATCATTTAAGCATTATGAAACAGTTCCGGTTACAGTGCAAGTGAGAGAGCATAGCTAAGAGAATGTTAATTTGCTCATGGAAGACATAGGTGAATTAATTCTATTAAAGCTCTGAGACAGCAAATTGTGAGCAAACTGATCCAAAAGTTTTCTGTTCATCCTCCTCCTACCTGCTCAAAACTAAGAGAAAGAACTGAGTAGGGAGAATGAAAAAAAAATAGAATTAAGTGTTAATGGGTTTCATTGGGAAAAATTATTTCAATTTATCTGTTTAGAAGAAACCAGAGACCGCAGAAGAACAAGAAAAATTCGAAGAAGGCTGTTGAGAAACCAAAGTCTAAATGCATACAGTCAAATTGAAAGTTGTGGGAAACCTTGTTTGACAAAGTCTCTTAGGACAATACTTTGAAAGGTACCTAGATGTGATAGGAAAAAATGGTGGAATTAAACAAACTGGCTTTCAGGAAAGTTATACTTGACTGCAGGATGGTCTCAAAAAGTAAAAAATCCCCAACCATCCTTGCCACACTCAATTTTATGTTAAATTTGAACAAATAATAAATTTTTTTATTATTATATGAATTAAAGCATAACAAATTTAAGTTCAAATCCGATGAAAACAATAGAAATTCTGTTTCCTCGTTAAAATTTTCCCATTATTTTAATGAAAAGTTGGCATTTTCCCATCAATTAAGTTTAGGTGAATACAAGAATGAAATATAACTTGAAAAAAATAAAAATAATACATTTAAAATATTTTTTAAAAAGTAAGTCTTAAATAATACAAATTCTGGAGTGGAAAATGTGTAATATTCCTCTGTGTGCACACAAATGAGATTTTGTATTTATGCTTTCTATTCATCCTGTTGCTGAAAACTATTTCAACCCTTAATTTCAGACAGAATGTCTTTAGACACCTAGGCAAAGTCTTAGAATTGCTCTACCAGAGGTAATTTTCAGAGACAGGAAAATTGATAGTTGGCCCTTACCACTCTTTTTTACCTCATTTTGTGAGGTGAATAATGAGAGAGAATAGTGACTTTTATGGGCTACAAACACAATATTCTAGCAGTGGCTTCAACAGAACATGCCTGACCTGACTCTTACCCCCTGTTGCAAGCCCTTGCTGCTGTTTGTGTCACAGTCTTGTCCTGGAGACCTCTCAGCATTTTGCCCCAGTCTCTGCCCAGAGGTGCTGTGGTGGTTTCTGTCCTCAGAAGAGGAACAGCCACTCCAGACAGAAGTGTTGTCACCTTTTTCCTCAGATTTCTTCAAATGTTTCAGAGCATGTTCACTTACACCAACCATTTCTATGACAAAAATGCCAAACTTGAATGTCTCATTTCATATTACCTGAGTTCCTGGCATGGAGGTGGGACATTTATTCACTGCCACGCTTTCCTGAGGTGGTTAATCCGTACCAAGGGTGGTTTTGCTTCTCATTTCCTGCCTGGGTCTCAGTGCTGCTCTCAGTGCCCTGGAAATGATTCCTGGTAGAGACCATACTGCTCATTCCATCTTCTGGAGTAAACTGCCCTTGGTACTGTTGCTTTCAGATATCTTCATTTGCTGTTGTAACTGTGCCATGAAGTTACTTTTTCTGGGATAATTATTAGTAAAGAGTTGTTTAGTCACACAAGATCTCTGGGAGTTGACTAACCTGCTTAGCTATTCCATTATGCCAGTTTTATGGGATATGAGCCACTTTTGTTTGATTTTTTTCAGCAGAGAAGGAACAACACAAAGCTGTACAAGCCCATGATGATAAGGGAATTACTTGGCACAGCAGTGGATGCAGAGCAGGGCAGCCAGACCTGCTGGCCAGACTTCAACACAACCTTCTTGAAGAACTGAGGGCAGAGCCGCATCTTGGTGGCTAATGAGTCCTCATGACCAGGGGGATGGAGGTGAGGATGAAAAACAGGCACTTCCATATGATCCTACTGCTGCGCAGAGACGGCTTTATTGTTGTCAGTGAACACCAGACTGCTGGGGAAAACACACTATTTTACTGCTTACAGAAGAGCTGTCTTTTCTGAGACAGCTTGACAAAGCCCAAGATCATACAGGCAAGTAAGCAGCCTAAAACGCCCTTTATCCTCATGTAAAAGGAGTCCAAGAGCTGTCTCAAACACACAGAGGAAGACTATTCAGCTGTAATTCTGGACTTCAAACAATCTAGCTAAAATATGACAGACACGGATATCCAATATGCCTGTCATAATCTTCCCAATGCATTTATGACTAAACAGAGCACCTAGGAATGAAAAGGTTGTGTTCTCTCTCTTGCTGGGTTTGGGTAGGTTTTGCCTTATAGCTCTTTATATAAATATGAAATAGTAATCTAGCTAGTAATATAAATGATGATGTTTAATTTTGGGATGCCCCTTGGTACTAGGGTCCTCCTATGTCCTGGGACACATACAGGAACACTACTACTCAGGGACTGACTGTGGGATGGAGTGAAAATCACTACAAGGTACACCAATGAAGAATAAAAAGCTCCATGAAGATGATTTGTGAGTTTTGGTGGGTCTGTGATACCAAGTGAAAGGCTACAAATTTTACTCAAAGAAATAAGAAGGCTCATTCTCTGCTCGAAGGTACCTGGTAAAAACACATAAAAATCTACTTTCCAAGAAAAATCCTTTGGCAAAATTGTGGATTCTTAACAGAAGCTCCATTTATTTGTTCACGGACTTGAAGTTTTTTAGGCAGAGTTATAAATTCATAACAGTTTTCCTGAGTGCTGAGGTTTTGCGTTTGGGAATACGATTGAAATGCAACATGTTCACAGTCACAATTACCATTGTATATTCATAAGAAGGGCTCAGAGCTGTGAGAGCATTTGCACATAAAAATCCAAGATATTTGTGTATTCCTTAAGAACATAATTGATTTCGTGTCTCTATTCTGCATTCAAATGCCTATTAATCTTGGCTGACAATTTCTACCACAAATTATCCCCTATGCAATTTGCTACTTCTGATCAAATTTTGAAAACAAAATTACTGACTTTGTCCTGTGTATTAATAATAGATATGATGCAATTTAGCTGCAATCAATCATTTCAGCTAATATTAAAAGAAAAGCCAAAAACTGGATGCAAAATCTGGTGGTATGTCACAAAAGTGCAATACATTTAAGATCATGGGGAGGGTAAAGGGCTAGGAGAACAGTGGATTAAAGACATTATTCAGCTTTCCAGGGAAGGAATTGTTCTTTTTTACTGGTATTCCATGGTGTTTTACAAGAGGCTCAATTCTTTCCAGCCATTCAGGGATGGGATAGGCAATGTACTACCTCCCAAGAAAAGACTTCTCAAGGATAACTGCCTGGCACTACTCCTATATGCTCTGAAGCCAGAGGACAATGGGCATTGGAAAAGGTCATATAACAGTGAAAGAGACAGAATGACTCAGGCCATTTCCTCTCAGTGAGTCATTCTGAGTCCCACAATCTGCCACTTGCCTGGACCTTCCACAACCCTAACCCAGGATTAAAAAGTTCCTGGTGTGAGTGCCATGGCATAGGGTGCCTTTTAAACGCTGTTACAAAGCCAAATAAATGGAAAATTAATGCAACTGAAAATCCAGCAATTGTCCAGATAAGACTGTTGAAGGATAAATCAACAACATTATTGAAATTAATTTATTAGTCGTTTGGTTTATTCATATCAAAGAATTAATGCAATTAAAAATACAGGACTTTTTTAATTATCTAATCCAACTTTCCTGTGTCAATAATACTATATATTTCATGTCCCAGAACTGTAAAGTTAATTTAAAATCCTCAGGCTGCAGATCAATGCTTTGTTGTATTTGTAAATGTTTTTCTTATATTCAGTAAAAGGCGTTATTTTCTAAATCTGTAAATCTATCAAGTGTGAGAGCCAATGAGCAGTATCTAACACATACATACCCTACTGAATAATTCTCTGGCATCTTCTTTCTAAAAATGTAGTAAAGTAATTTATTACAAAGTTCCATTTGTTTGGGTAAACAGAAATAGTTTTATATAAGTCTGTCACTGGAAATGAAGAAATAGTCTATTGGAATGAACACAGCTCTGAAAACAGAAATGAAATGGAATTAGAGGCAATTACATTTCAGCTAATCTGACTAGACAGCACATCTACACAACAAATACAGAGTAAATAACTTCTGTTCATCTTGTGACTGGTGTTTCCTTTCTTTACTGTCAGTCTAGCATGCTAAAGCAAACTTTTGAAAAATTAGTGTTAGAACAGATTCTTTGAATTACCCAAATTCATCCTGCAAAAAAAGTCAAGGTCAGGTTGACAAAGTAAGTGTCACCATGGTCTGGGACGATCTTAAGGCTGTGTTTACACATAGCCCAACCCATCCTGTCTCTAGACCTGGACATCTGGGGGTGTCCAGGGCAGACACCCCAGTACCAGACCTGAGTCAGCTGGGAGCAAGACACAAAGTTCCTTGGTTTGTGCGTGGGCAGGACCACACTAAACACAAGCCAAGTCTGAAAGAGAGTTAGCTGCAAGACTACACTGTCTCATGTGGATTGAGGAACAGAGAGCTCTTCTAAGTTATTGCTCTCCAAACAACACTCTGTTTCACACCTGGAGCCATACCCAAATGCACAATTTCCTAGGAAAAAGCCCTACTCTTCTACAATCATCTCCAAAAGGAAAATTGCCATGGTATGTATTTGTTTCTAATTATAAGCTCGTTGCTTACAAATAGCTATTTTTAACAGAAAAAAACCCCTCTCATTTCACACTCATTTCCAGAAGTAGGAAGTAATACAGGAATTAAAGAACCTTATTCTATTGTCTACAAACCTGATGGGTAACTAAGGAAAGATATTTTACCTTCATATGCCTCATTTTATTCCTCCACAAATAGAAATAAAGACACTCTTCCTTGTACAATCTTTTAAAATCTTGTAATAAAATGTTCTAGAAAAGAGCCTGTTACTCCTGAACTGGTTGTTCTGCACTGTTTTCTGTCAGTAATGCATGTGTTTGTGACAAACAACTGGAAGGAAGCTCTTAAATCAGTGAGTTGAGTCCCCTGCTTGAATGGTATCATCACTGTATCATTTTTTCCAGAAGACAATTGAGCTCTATTTTGAAACTACTTAGATACCTCCTTTTGAAAGTCTCATTAATTGCATTTGATGATGGTAAGGAAATATTTTATTTTTATTATTTTGAGCCTAAATGCATTCCTGCTCAGTATATATCCACTTTAGAGTTTATTAATGGTTGTTTTTAAGGGTTGTTTTTTGGTTTCCTCCCTTTCACTGCAATACTGTGCTGTGGTTTAAATATCTGTTCATGTAGTGTGTTCATCCCTTACTATATGCCACATTTTCCTTTGGAACTGCAAAGGAGTGCACATAGGGATGAACACAGATTTGCAGAACAGCAGAGGAAGTCTCACAAAAGCCACAAAAAGCATTAATACTTCTCAAAAGAGCCGTTAGTATTTTTTTACCTGCACTGAACTTCAGCCTGCCATGCAGGTAAAACAGACAAGTAGACCCTGCTGGAAATACCTCTCCCGGCATATTTCAGGAACACTCTTACTTTTTTTTCATGCCCGCTTCCCCCTGGTATCTCAGAAGATACCTGTGCTCACAGAACACCATTTCTCTGCCTCATTCAGCTGATGATTTCCTTATTACTGCAGGAAGTCTTTTTAAGCACACAGTCTTTCATTTCATAAACCGTTACATTTAATTCCACTTCCATCACTGCAACCTCCAACATCATGTTCTTCTTCCTGACCCACCTGTCTGCTGGCAAAGTCAGGATAGCAGAGAGTTCTATCATCACATACTTGTTTTTGAGCTAAGATGATTCATGAAAATACTAGTAAATTAATCTTACGATCAATGTTTGAGGATCCTCACTGTTACCTTTCCCTGGTGACTTACCCTCTGGAGATCACCATTTTCATCCTGTCTTTGTGCAGTTCCCTATGCACCTTAAAGTAGTTTCACTAAGACATGGCCCACATTACAATTAGCTCTCTTTCTTCAGTCTCTCTATGATTTTCTTAATGTAAAATGCCTACTGTATTTAATTTAAAAAATAATTTTAATTCTGAAAGAAAATTAATAATTTTTGGACAAAACTTAACTTTGACAAAAATATATTGCCTTTATTTATTTATCTATCCCTTTGTCTTTTGTAATTTTTCTATCAAAATTTGTTATGAAGCTGTGCAATCAAATTAATTCTTCAAATTTAAACACCTGAGTTGGGCTTCCAAATTTTAATGAATTAGTTCTCCTAAAAATACCTAGATTCCCCACCTGCACAATAAAAAAGCAGACATTTTAGAAATTCTTCAGAGGACAAGCTTGTCTGCATTACTAGGGTATTAATTAAAACACAGGCTAAAAATCTTCAAATACCATTTAAAAACTATAAGAAAATATTTTACATAATTTTATATCTTTGACTTATTTTTCTTCTTTTCATCATTCTAAAATCTGTATTGGCACTTTTTTTTCATACAGTTTTCCCCCACGTAAGAATGAAATTCATCTCAACAAATCTTAATTGTCCAGTATGTGTAGTATAAGGCAGTGGTTCCAAATCCCCTCAGAGTAAAAAGAGAGACCAGATCTTCTCAAGGTAGCCACCCTAAAGCATTGCTCAAGATAGGTGCGATGAATTAAATTTGGCTGTAACATATTTCTTTCCACTGACTACACAAGAAACTAGACAATTATAATGAAATGAGATGCTTGAAGTTTAAACAGTTAACATTTCAAATGGTTTAAATTAGGCAAGATTAATCCCACCCTAAAAGATTGCTTTTCCTTTTTATATTACCTAGTGTTTCATCAGATTAACTTTCTCTTTTTAAATTAGTTTTTACTACCTTGGCTGTCTGTTAAGTTCCTTTGTATTAAGTGTCTCTCCTACCTATCGTTTTCCTATTTATTGCTATTCACCCAAGTACTTGTTATTCATCCATCCGTCCTTTTGCATTGCTGATCATAAAAACAAAATAGGAGAATCCCTTAATATTACCACATATGTTAATCTATCTGTGTTCACACTGGCTCTTCACTTGTTCTCTGTTTTGACAAATTTTCATTTTTGTTTGTTAATAAGTTTTAATTGTTTGTGTGCAAATGGACTTGAGTGGTTTAGTACATTTCTGCTGTAGTCCAGCGCTCTACAATTTCTGTCAGAACTACAAAAAAAAGGTTAGATCCATAAAAATGTATTGTAGGTATTCAAAAACTGTGATCCTGGCTCAAAAAATCAACCACCTTCTATTTAAAATGAAGAGAATAAAAAAATGTTTTGCAAACTATTTGTCTTGTGTTTTTTAAGTCTTTGAGAATTACAATCCAATGATTTTTCTCCCCAGCCATATGGAAAATGTGAAATATTCATAAATGCCAAAAAGAAAAAGAGGGAGATATAAAGCAGTGGAGGTGCTACAGAATCGCATGACTACCAAAGCTAAAGATTTAAATTTTTGGTTTCATGTTAAAACACTGAGTGATGTCAAGAGTGTTTGAGAATATAGTTACTTGGTTTTCCCTATCTCTTTCTGCAGATGATAATGTTGTTAAATAATCCTCTATACATTTCTGTGAGTTCTTAAAATCTCCGCTAATCTCATTTTGATTGGTTTAAGGCATACTACATTTCAGAGCACCTTAGTCCAGCTGCTAAGTATTTCCCCACACATAAGCTTGTTTTCAGTTTTATTTGAAAGTAAATATATTCTGTTGAGCTTCAGGTCCACTTGTCTGTTGGAGAGTTTGACACATTGATTTCCCCTCTGAAAAATCCCATTGAAGTTTAGGGCTTCATGCAATTTTCATACAAGTCTTAATCTCTTAAAACTCTTCAGAATGCTGGAAGCATGAGTGTACCCAGGCTGGGTAATGAAGCAAGCCTTACTAAATTCCATTTAGGTGTCTGTCTTCATCCAGGTGATTTCTAAGAAAAGAACAGCAAATAATTGTTTGAGAAATGAGATACAATCACGGATTCTCTTAGAATGTAAGAGAAAGATAACCTGACAGGTGGGTTAAGAGGCATGCATCTGTTCAGACAGGCACACACGGGTGGGTGAACTTGGCATCCTCCCTATGCCTTTGAAGAGATCTCTCATTAGACATGTTACTTGTTATTATTATCTATTTGTGCTACATAGCACCAGGAGCCTCCTGCTGAGACTTCAGCGCAAGAATACTGGTGGCCTCAACACATTTCCAGCCTCAGTGGTCAGAGGAGCGCAAATAATTACATTATTTGGGGGCAGGCTCTCTAAGACAGAACAACTTGCTCTGCAATATGTCCATGTGCTTCAGGGAGGAGTCCTGCTAAGGCAGCTGTATGGCTTCTGACAGCCAGGCCAGTTTGGGTGCTCTTTCACAACGTTGCAGTTGTGCTGTATTCTCGTTGTGTTGCAGTTGTGTTGTTGGATTCTCAAAGACTCTCCAATAAGAAACAGAATTTCCATGACTTTTCTTTAAATCCTGAGCTGAATATCAGAGATATGTGGTGAACACAGCAACGGTGCCTAGAATAGATATCTCAAATTTTCAGATAATGAAACTACCTAACTGTCTTTCTTACTGGCATTTTCACTTATATTTATCTCTCCTTTTAGCCTGCTGTTAGGGACTTGTGGAGAAAAGGAATGCTTCCCAAAGAAAGATAAATGAGATAAGCTATCAAATTAGTTCATTTCAACTGCTTTTGTTCAAGTGACAGCTCAAAAGGACAGCAGGCTAAATGACTCAGAAGCATGAGAAGAATTTGAGTACAGTTTATTATCTTAACACCCATTATATAATCTTTGTTTTGTTCTGTACATCAGAAACTGTCTCATTAAATAAATTTCCAAGCATTTTATTATTTTCTTTACTTAAATCTATTTTTAAGCAATTCCTTTTTCAACATGCAAAGATTTGGTTTTTGATAGATGTCTGGGGACAGTTCACAGGATTTTAATATACCTCTACATCACATGCTGCATACAGAGCAGAGACACATGTTTTGGAATCGTTGTCTTAATGCTTTTTGTCAACTTTTGGCCCCTACCCTTTTTTTTAGATTCGAGCTCTGCTGGCAAGTTCATATGCCTTGTATTCTCTCACATCTTTGTCTTTTGACTCAATTTACCTCAGTATTGATGACTGGGATATTTTGGTGTAATTTTTAGTTTTCCTTTTATCTCCTGTCGAGATCAGATTTTAGGAGCCAGAGTGGCAGAGCCGAGCAGCAGCATGCTACTTCCCTATGCCTCTGAAGGTTGCAGGGAGTACAGGCAGGAAAAAAAACCACATGAGAGATGCTTATGAATGACAGACCTGGATCTGAGACTCCTGACAACTTTTATCTGTGTTGTTTGAACGGAATCAAATTGGGCATCAACTTTATCTACAATTTAACAAGAAGATGAGTTTAATAAGAGCACAAATGGAGACTGCAGTGATGGCCTGGCATAAGAAGGTGTAGAACAAGCCATTGCAAATCTTGACAAGAGGCATAGAGATCAAAACCTTAAATATCCTAATGGTCTACACTATCTATTCTATAAACGTTGTATAAATGTTTCCTTTCCAGTCTAATTTATTACACCATTGTTAAAAAGTTCGTGGGAAAGAAAAGTGTATGTAAGTATATGATTCACTGTTTATCGGGTACACATTTTTGCATATCTTCTATGAGAATGCCTACAGTGGGTCAAATGATCTCTTTTCCAGTAGTGGCCAAAAAGCTTGGGGCACCATGTGGGATCAGGACAAAAATATATGGCATTCTTCTGATGTTTCTCCCAGCCCATTAATATCTGCCCTTCAGGAACCTCCTGAGATGGGAGGTGTTTCTATGAAATTAGCAGATTCTGGTGTATTTCTCTTCTGTGAGCTTCTCCTGTCTCTCCAGGAAAGCCATGGAATGGAAGATTTTGCCATCCATGACTTGTGGTGAGGAGTTCTGCCTCTCAACTGAAACACTGCCTGCAAGAAGAATCTCTTTTCTTCTTTGAGATTAATTTTTGGAAGCGTCAGTCTATGTACCTACTACCATAGTACAGTGTCTTAAGGAGCTACAGTGGGAAAAACTTTGGTAATGGAATGCAGCCTTTTGTAGGAGGCTGAAAGTGTTTTGTAAAGTCAGGTCCCAAGTGAGAGCAAGTGAGAGGTCCACCTCTTCATAAAATGTCAGAAGAGCATGGAATTGAACCCAATGTAGTGAGGGGAAGAAGGTTTGCTGCCTGTGATCAGAACTAGTATAGTAAAATATAGCTCTAACATATTTTCTACTCTTTTTATCAGGTTCAGTATGCTTCTGGTCTCATAGTTTGGGAAAACAGATAGTTCAAGGACTGCTACATTTATGTAAACATTTTAATGCTCACAATAATGCTGCCACTATGTCATAACTAGAAAAGAAGAATTTTAATATTTTAATAGCAAAGTTCACATTGTTCCCTCTGCAAAGATGACTACATGTGGACTTTTTCCCTTTTGCCTAGGGAAAAGGACAGGGAGAGGGGTGGAGAACACTGGTTCTGTGGCCATCTCACTGCTGTTCCATGCCCCATAGGTACCCCATCCCTCCAATAAGCCCCACTTCAGCCTCTCTGCACCAAGGGAGTCAGCCAGGTGGATCACTGTACTGAAATGCCTGGTCACCAGGGTTGTAAGGTTTTGGGTCAGTGTGAGATGGCAAACCAGACCATTGAGGACTGAACCCAGGAGGTGCAGAGGCCAACCCTTCCCTTCCTACCCTACCAGCAAAGGCTCTGGGGTCCCTTGTGGAGAGATGAGTGTCACCAGGGTCCTTGAACTCAAGCTGTCTTTGTGTTTGTTACCCAATATGTTTCATATCTTCTGGTGTGTATCAGGTATTCTTCTTGCAGTCTCCAGATCTGAATATATACAATGTGACTCAGAAAAAGCGTAGTGATGCCTGTTATGGGTCAGACAGTTTCATGTAAGCTTCTCTTATTTTAGCAAAACTTGAGGAAAGTTTGTCCTTGGAAACCTGTAAATGTTATTGGAAGACCACTGCAGTCTGATCCTACAAGACCTGTCAGAAAATGAGATGAAAACATAGGTACCAAACTTTTCTCCTTGGCCTCCACCTGAATATGTATATTCTATTCACATTCTGCTTGTTTTTATTTTTCTCACAATGTAACTTCCACAGGTAAATCTAAGCTTTATCAGAAGTAAGGGTGGCTATTTCTGCCGTGCTTAGAACAGAAACAACACAGTGTTTTTCCTCCCATGCAAAAGATTTTTCTGCTTATTTGAGCATCTCCTCTGACTTTCAAAAGCCACAAGACAACTTCCAAGCCAGTCATTTTAGCTGCAGTTTAGAGAATCACAAAAGAATTGACATATAATACAAAGATTTATCCTGTATTACATCTTCTTATCTTAGTCTGACGAGCTCAAATATTATTTATAACTAATAATTTCCATTCTAATTCTTCTGTATGCACCATTCAAAAAATGCAAAAAAACCCCCTGAAGATCTAAAATAGGGAAAGTTTTGTCATACTCATGTTTTTCATTGCAGCTCCAGAGTTTTTATAGAACTACATATAGCTCCTTTTGCAAAGGAATTTAGCCCTGGCAGCCTGGGTAGCAGGGCATCTTTTTCTGGGTTATATCCCATCCTCTGCATTGCAGAACTGCAGAATGTGAGCTGGCCATAAGGAGGTTCATCATGTGCAGTCTGCAACAGGCTCTGGCATCTTAAACAAGATTTTTATACCAGCAAAATGTAGCCACAAATCTCAAACTCAGTTCCTCAAACTTCTACTTAAAAGAGTATCTCCCCAAATTCTTGAGTCTCCTCTTTATTAATGTTATGCAGTATCTTCTGACAAAGTCAGTTTTTAGTGGTCATTTCAATGCTCTGCAATTCATCAGGCATTGATGCTCATGAGTCATGCTTACTTACTGTGTTATAAAGGAAGTAGTTTTTCTTTCTCCCTCTCTTTCTAAACTTCACATTTTCTATTTCAGGGAGATTACCAGCATGAAAGAAAACCTAATGGTGGGCCAATGAGTGGAAGGAATTCAGTTCTTAATGTACCGCATCAGAGACTGATGGCAAGAATACAGATGCCTTTGGGGATCATTGGTAGGCAAGTCATTAGTCTAGTCCTCCAGGCTTACCTGATTTGCTATGCATAATTGAAGATAGATTGATTTTTCTGAAAGTTAAGAACAATACTTGTGTGTTAACAACACATTGAAACAGCTCATTCCTTATTGGCCACGATTAAATTGCAGCAGTGTTTCACTTCCCTTAATACTGCTGTAACGTATTTTCTGGAAGAGTTTTTTAAAGGCAATGGTTAAAGACAAGGAAAAGAAAATCAAAAGGTAAACTGAAAATTTCTCTGGTAGTTCCGTTTTTTTACCAGATGGCAATGTTGGAGGAAGAAGTGCTTCTTAGTACTGAGCATTTATGAACTGCATGGCACTTAAAAATAAATGCTGAGAAATTCAAAGGTGACTAAGGATTTGGGACAGCCATTTTACAAAAAAAAAAATTACCAAGATTTATATGGAGAAAGATTTAAAAACTCTGAGGGATATTCAGAAACCTCTGCCACAGAGTTTATTGTCCAAGTGACTCCTCAGACTGTTTGTGATTGGAAAACAGTGAAGGAAATAGTGAAAAGAAGGCCTGAGGGAGGCATTACTAATAATCTCTTGTCAAAATGTTGGAAAACAGAAATTGAAGTTCTAGCTAATAAAAGGACAGATTCTCTAGTGTGACAGCCTGTAAAACAGAGACCTGCTCTGAATTCGTGTCACGGCTTCCCAGCAGCCCATTATGTCAGTGATGGAGACTGCACCAGGCGTACTGGGGAGCTGCCTGGCTGGTGGCTACGCCCCCTCTGGAAAACAGGACTTTATAGCCTGAATTTATCTAATTTCTGTTTCCAGTCACCAGAGTTCGTAGTGCTTCATTCACTAGATTCAAGAGCTCTTGTCACAAGTCCAATAGAGATGGAAATGGTGATCTCTTTCTTCTATAGCTTCCTGAAGCCACTCAGTACAAGTGCTGCTCCTCCATCTCTGACCCCTCTGGGATGGATCCTGTGCCCTTCTCCTCACTCCAGGCACTTTTGCTTCCTCCTGTCCATTACTGTGATCCCTCAGTAGGTACGGTATTGGTGCTGGTCCTCTGCTCTCACAGAGCTGGTGAACCAGACACCTAAGGCAAAGAACACATATTTAGGACAAAAGCTTTCACAAAGATTAAACATTTCTGTTCTGTTAATCCTCAGTTTCAGGGCTATTTACCATCCCCTAACGTGGATGATCCCTCACTGCCGTCCTCGGGGCTCTGACAGGAAATTTTCATCAGCCCATCTAAACTAGCCAAGGCAAACATGGAACTGTGGTTCGTTCCAGGTATTTTTTTTCCTTGCTACCTTTTTGCATTTCATCTAAGTTAGTTTATTTCATGTAGAAAACCTCTTCAGCTCTGGAGACAGAGGCACTCTGTTCCATTCTGCAATCAGTATCAGGGTACTAAGGGACAAAACAATGCATTTATGAAAGTTTCATAATGGAAGTCCAGTATCTCTTGTTCAGTTGTCATTGGCTTTACTGGTCAGGAGAATTTCTCCATACTTTCTCTTTTATATGACAGTCCTAATTCAGGACAGCATTGAGCTGTGTTTCAGTATTCTATTCAAAAGATTGAATGCAAAAACATGCCTAAGCTGAGTCCTGTATTGGAACATTTTTGGCATTAAGTTAAATTGAAAATCTCCACTATGGAAATGTGATTTGCATCAAAAATAAGAAAGTATATTTTCCTTTTGCACTTTTCTTCTACAAAGTGCTTTCAAAATATTAATTAATTAATGCCACATTGATTCTGGCATTCAAACCTTGATTAAAACTTTCTGTAAATGTTAATGTGCCACTGAACTTTGAAAATGTAGACTGTACTGGAAAATGTATTGAAATGCTGTAGACTGCATTGAATGCAGACTGTACTGAAAATGTATTCTGTTAAAAATGCTCTGTCTGAAGCATAAAAGGTACAGATTATTCTTAATAATATTGTTCAAAGATACTTAAAGGTCAGATATATATTTTATAACTTTTCCCTTCTGAGGAGAAAACTCAGTGTTGTTATCAAGCCCTTCTTTGGACTTTCCATGACCCAGCCCTTCCATTTCATCTCATCCAACTCTAAACATGAGTGTTCATTCTATCGACTCAGTGTCAGTGAAATCCTTCTGTAGCAACCAAACACAAAGCAAAATAACCACTTGTTCATTTGCAGATCAACTTTTGCATAATGAAAATGCTGATATGTTTAGAGCAAACAACTAGAAGTTGTACCAAAGCAACCAGCCAAAAATAAAAACAATGTAAAACAAGGACTCTTCTCCAAGGAAGCTGAGCACCCTGGGAAGCAAGAGGGGCTTCAGAAATTCCTTGAGGACTTTGTTTATGGAAGGTACTTAACACCCTATATCTTGGGCCTGTCAGTCCCTGCAAAAAAAGGTTTCAGAGCCTCAAGTAGTATCAAAAAATTATAATTAAAGTACACGATAATAAGCAGTTAGTGAGCTTGCTCTGACATCCTCTGGTGTAAATAAGGAGTAATCCCAGTCAGTTCTTGATTTCATCCTGTAATATTTCCAGTGGAATTAGAAAGAGAGTCATTCTATAAAAGGTGTAACACTAGAGTTAGACCCTGAAACAAGACCTTGTAGAATGGGTGCCAAGGTGTCTCCTTGTCCCTTGAGATTTCCTTCCCTCTTACACAGACAAAATGAACATAAGTAAAAAACAGCCAAAAAAGATCTCTGAGTTTTATGGCTCTTCACACAGAATTTTTTAATGAGGACCCTGTCCGAGGCACATTTCCCAGCTGCTGCCTTTCCTCACCGTCAAGCATGTCCAGCTGGCTATTTAAGAGTTTGCACTTCTCTGTCAGGCTCAGACTTACCTGAAAAGAGTTCTGTTTAAATATTCACTTTTTGTTCAGCATGCTTAATGACAATTGCAACTATTTACAACTTGCACACTAAATTTCATATATCTCGTGCTGTCTTCATTAACTCTAATGAAGACAGAAACAGGCAGTAAGGTAAAAAGAGTCAGATCTGCAAAGAGATTTGGAGACTAAATTTATCTTTCCCATCCAGTATAGGGGTATCTGCTCCAAGTTTAGGCATATTCTTGCAAATTCAAAGATGAATTGATGCTTCTAGGGCTATTCAGTTTTGAGAAGAAGAAAAGTATGAGCAGCAATGTCTTAGGATTATTCTGTCCTGGTAGGTTAACAGTCCTGTAGTGTCTCAGGAGGAGTCTGAGCACAACTGAGAGATGTTAACTCTTAAAACTGACTCAAGTTGTTCCAGAAACAAAACTGCCCCCACATGCCCAGACAAGGGAAAAAGAGCCCATTTTCCCTGACTAACACCAGTCTCAGTCTGAACAAACCAGATCCTCAGCTGATAAATTTGCCCTACAGAAGGCTCTGAGTGTTTTTCAACTGATGAGAAGTGAACCGACAGCTGGTGTATGGTCTCCGTCCCTTAGGGGTGGTTTTCCCAAAATAAAAGCTAGGCAATTTTCAGTATCAAGGTAATTTAAAAGAAAAAGAAAAAAAAGAAAAAAAGTTCCTTCCCTGCTACAAGTTAAAAAGCATAACCAGGGCACCAGGGTGTGTTTCTTATGCAGGTAAGAAATAATCTCCTTCTGCTATTGACATAATTTAATGAGGAAAATTTTGCAACTGGTGAACAACAGAAGATATTTTCTTAGGGATAAAAAAAGGATCTTCTCTAAATAATAAGACTGAAATCCTGCTGTGTCAAATTCCTGGAGACATTGAGACAAGTCAGCATAGCTCACTCTAGAAGACAGACTGACAGACCAACCCATGAGTTAGATTAGAGCGCAGAGCAAATGATACAGTGCTCTGCCTTGCAGAGATGTATGAATTATTTGTTGTGATTATTTTTGTTGAATTTAGACGTTTTATGTCTTTCCTGAATGGTTCAAAGAAGATAGAGTCTTCTAAAGTTTTTCAGGTTTCTTTATTTCTATTTAATCAATGCATGTACTGGATGGATGGGAGCTGTGAAATACTGCGACAAGCTGAAAATAGGTGCCATGTAATCAGCCATCTGGATCATGTCGATTTGTTATTTTACCTGAAAAAACCAGCAACTCAGGCAATGAAAACTCATGTTACAGGAAATAATAATAAAAAAAAAGAAGGAAAAAAATAGTCCCAAAACCCACCAAACAAAACCAACACAAATTGATATTTTTAGCATCTTTGGAGAACTGGCAGGTTCTCATAACAAATGATGCATACTAGATGTGAGTCCTAGCGGAGAAGTGTCATTATGCAGATGGCTTTTTTTATAGTAGTTTTTGTTGTGGAAAAGAGGGAAGGTCACAACTATCCCAGCCAGAAGTAAGGAAAAGGGCTTAGCTAAGGTGTACAGGCCAGGAGAAAGACTGCTGAGGTTCATGCAGCCCTTGGACTATAACCTACAATGCTCCTCCAAATGGGCACCACAATACGGGCAGGAGGAGCTAGAGTGTGCTTGGGATGACTACACAGCTCTGGGGAAAACAATCAAGACCATGGGGTCCCAGGTGGTTTCTACTTGGTCCTGCCAGTGAGAGGGAAGGGCTTGAGGAGAAGGTGATAGGTCCTGCAGGTCTACAGCCAATTCCACAGCTAGCATTGTCAATAGGGAGTGTTTTGTTGACAGGGCTTTTCAAACCACAAAACCCTGTTTGAGGACATAGGATTAGTACAGAGAGATGGGACACACCTGACTTGGTGGCCTTCTCTAATGAAATGATTTTATTTCTGGATGAAAGGAGAGCAGTGTCTCCTACAATATCTTTGGATGCATGTGAGGACATGATGGTCTGGAAAGTGGACAAGCAGGTGGTTTTGATAGTTGGAGAGCAGTGTTTAATGGGCTGTACTCCTTCTGGAGGCCAAGAACAAGGGGAATAACACACGTCTATCAATTATCTAAAGGAGGAGACAGAATTCCACCCTCAGCAAGATTGCAGATAGCACCAAACCTGGAGTGCAACTGGGATCCAGTACTATGTGGCAGGGAAGACTCTCCCTATGCACAGTCTGCTCTGCTTGCCCATTCTGCTGTGTTGCATGTTTGCACCTGAATAGTTATAGGCAGATGATGTTGCTAGAAGACTCCTCTTGCTTCTTTTGCCTGGAGTTTTCAGGAACAAAGGAACAACATGATTTAAGTTTTAAAACCTTTATTTGTGTTAGCTAACTTTCCTGCTTCTTCTTCTCCTCCTCCTTCTGGTAGATTTGAGTGTTGCTCACAGGGAAGATTAATGTGAGAACTCTGCCCACATTTGGAAACTGAAGAGACAGATGATGGATTTGTCATTTACAAAAAGCTTTTACTTCTGTTCTTGATGCACTGAAGAAAGAACTGCCTCCTCTTGAGACCAGCAGAAGTGCTTTCCCTAGAAGGTTTCCCATATAGCCCTTCAAATCTCTGGTACTCACTTGGGCTTCTTTTGTCCTGAGATATTTTTTGTTCTATGAGGTTGGGGGTTTGAGGAGAGAAAGTTGGTTTTGAGGTTTGCCTCTCACCTGCTCCCACTTTTCTTGTTTTTTTTGCTTTCTTTCCTTCTCATTGTCTGTTTTGATGACTTATGATTTTGGAGAAGCAGGGTGCTTCTGGGAATGTCTGTTGCTATTCAGATGCCTGGAGGAAAAAATCTTTGAAGGAAGTTGCCGAAGTTACTACTACAATCATGTTAATTTTATGTTCTTCTGCTTTCCAAATTTAATCATCTCTGATACACTTAAGGGCATTATCCTGATCCATAAGGTTTGTCTATTGCTTGGTCTACATTTCAGTTGAATATGCACTGAGCATTTTTTCCCTTTTAGGAGGTTCAGGGACTTGAGAGATGTGGCAATTGCCAGTGAAAACTGATGCCAAAAAGTTGTTGGCAACATCAGTCTTCTCCATGGCAGTTGTTACCAGATCCCCATTCTTATTCATCATAAGGAGTGGTGCAAAGTCAGCAGAGCCACGCAAAAGTCCTTGGAGGTCTGCCACATGATGCTACCAGAAGATAAAGCACAGAGCACTCTCATTTTCTGGCACACACGTCCTGATGCAGAGAGGAATGCAGAGCTGGAGGTAGCATCATGATTGCTTTTGAAAGTAGGATCTATAGGAATTTACTCTCAAATTTCCCTAAGTCATGATCAAAATGCTTACACTGTTCAATACCCGGAGGAAGGAGATTTCCTTGTGTTATTGTTTTGGAAAAATACCCTTACATCTCATTATACTCAGCCTTTTCAATGCAGAATCCCAAACTATTATGTAGCTCCCAGAGAGGCTGCTCCTCAGAAAACGTGAAACATTGAGTTACAAATCCAAATGGCAGCAACTGTGGACAGTACGGTCGGATCTTCTCAAGTCAGCCCTCCTCAGCCTTGCAGGGGCCTGCAAGCCTCTACAACAAGGTTTTAAGCTGCACACCTGGCACTGTGCAGTTGGCAGAATAGCTCGCACCACACTGCTCCCAGGGGAAGCCAAAGGGTCTATGTAAGCCCACGACGGCGACCACCCCATGGCCATGTCAGACAAGCGTATGCATTGCAGCTGACTCTGGAAGGTCAGAACAGTCTCTCAAGCTGTGCCAGCAGATTAGAGCAGACATTATCCAAATTTACCTCAGGAGGCCATGTCTGAAACCCAGCACTCTGTGCCAAGCTCTTTGCTAATGGGGAATCTGGCTTTGATTACCGCTATGATATAACTACTTGTTAAAACTGGAGGTTTAACATTTAGACTTCCAAAAAAGTAATTCAGGGCTGTAGTTCCTTATGTTCTTCATTAATCTTGCAATATTTGTTGTTTTTAAGACTGCACAGATGTACGAACCTGACTATCTCCTGTGCCTATGGCTTCATCTGTAACCACAGCCGGGTGGGTGCAGGTGCCATGGGGTTCCCTTTGTCCATCAGTGCCAAGAGACTGCGTGTGTGATCGTACTTGAGCTTCTTACCTTCTGGCATGGAGCAGAGCAAGTCAGAGACCCTTGATGTTTTCTCTGATTGTGTCAGCTATCCTTGTCATGGTCACCAGAAATTAGGGAAGTATTTGTTCCCATGCAATAAAAGGCAGTGCATTTTAACATACTCAGAAGGAGGGAATTGGGCACAAATAACAATTAATACAATTACCTGACTGAACTTCTGAAACTACCCAGAGACTGATTTGATAGTGCTTGATTTTTTCCCCATCATTTGATTTTTGTGGCAATGCATTACTTCACCGGCATGTTCAGTGGAGTTGAAAAATAACAGTCCCAGTCATGAGCTCTGACAATTTTATGTGACATGCTGCTATTAAACTTCTGCAGGAGTGAGAAGTGAATTTTTATTATAAGCATTGCCTCTTGGTGCTACAAGTCTTCATAGACTTCCCCAAAGCATTATTTGTAGGCAACTTTTTTTTTCTGTGGAAGAAAAGTTCTTACAGTACAGCCTAGAGGGTTTTTTGTTCTCTGGAAGGAAACATACAGATGCTTCTTGCAAAATATAGTCATAGCACTTCTGATCTTGAGTTTATTCTAAATAAGAAATCCTTTCCTATAATGGAAAATTCTGATAAAATTGAATTCTGAGAGCTGAAAATCAACAGTGATTAAAACTTCAGTGTCTAGACCAAAGCAATATACGTTTTAATGATAAACAAATTCAAATGGTTGACTTAAGCAGCTAATCCTCTTTGATCTTCAAATTAGTTCTCTAGCTCCTTTTCTAGTACAGTACACAAATACATTAGTGGACTCTAATCTGGCATTTAAGAGCATAACAATGTAAAGTTGCTTGAATTTGAAGTAAATCAGATTCAGACTGGAATAGAGTGAACAGTTTTAATAGTGAATGTTGTACCTTTTGATCAGATTATTATTCATAAACTATATAAAATTATTAAATTATAGAGACAAAATGATCCAATTTAATTTTTAAAACATGAATTCTCTGACATCCTTTCCTGTCCAGAACATACCACATTCCTAAAAAATATTTTAAATGCATTAAATCAGTGGCCACCTGAGAAAATAGTAGATCCATCACTACCGTGCAGCAATGAACTTATTGCTCATGCACTACACAACACATCTGTGCAAACATGTCCCTGTTACCGAGTTGCCCCTAAAATGAAGTTGCCATTTCCAGAAGAGTTCCAGTCCAACTGCATTAAGGGCATTATCCAAATGCCTCTTAAACACTGACAGGCTTGTGGCATTGACCACCTTTCCAGGAAGTCTGCTCCAGTGTTTGACCACTGGAAAAAAATATTCCATCTGGGTAAATAAATATTTCCTAATGTCCAGTCTGAACCTCCTCTGCTGCAGAGCTGAACCATTCCCACACATCCTGTCACTGGATAACAGGGAGAAGAGCTCAGCATCTCTCTCTTTACTTCCCTTCTTCAGGAAGATGTGGAGTGAGATGAGGTTGTCACTCAGCCTCCCTTTCTCCAGACTAGAAAATCCCCAAAGTCAGCTCAGGTGTATTAACTTCAAAAAAATGTTCAGGCTGCAGAAATTTGGAACTTTTTAAACTAGAAGGGTTTACCAACAAGTAATCCTTGGGGGTGGACATACAATTAAGTCCTGATCTCGTTAGGATCCATCCAAGGCAGAAGGCATGTTAGTAACCCTCGTGTGATGGTCACACAGGTAATGATGGAGGCAGAATTGTCTATCATTGTGATTACTTCAGAAGTTTTGCAAGAACGAACAGCTCCAGACAAAGAATTGCAAAACTCCATCTTCCAGGGAGCCTAGCCATTCAACAAACACATTCCTCTTGTCAAGTCCATCAGAGCTCTCTGTGTGCTTAGCATGCAGAGGAATGCCACCACTCCCAAGAGCAGTCTGCTTTCTGTCTTCTGTCACAGCTCTTTACTTATTTCTGCAAGACACAGTGGACACCCCTGTGAAGACGAGTTGTAAGCTGATTGCAAACGGGCCAGTTTGTAACCTGTTCAGCTGGTGCCAATGAAGAGTTTTCATTCTAGATTGTAGGACTGCTGAATCTTTCTCTTCTTCCTGATGAGGAACATATTACTCACCAAACTGACTCCAGACTATCTGTGCTCAGTCTTACACCACAGGGATTATTTCAAAGTCTGCAGACGGCAGACAAATGATAGCCTGGAATTTCCTTGGTAGTTTAATGAGTTGCATCCCTATGACGAACACATATGCTTGACACCAGCAACAGTTAAGACAGAGACATTTTTGTGTGTCAAATAAAATGAAACATAACCACACACCAATCAGCTCTCTATGACAAATAACATGAGATGAACAGAGTTCTGAAGCTGAGTTGCAGATTGGAGAAGTATACGAGCAGGTGCAACCAGGCTGAGCCAGCTAGTTAATATAACAGCACATTGCAAGGGTTATTTTTGACATACATTCCTAAAAGTCTAACACTTGAGCTAGCTTCACACCGAAGAAGACCAGATGCAACTCACACTTTGCAATGGTATTTAAATGTTTGCACTCACCACAAGCAGAAAGTTATTGACAGTCATTTTGTTGGACTCATTAGAACAGAATCTGTTTTCTGCAATATTCAACCATCCTTCTCCTGTCAGAATTTAAAGTAGACCATGCTGGCAGACTAAGGCATCTGTTCACTGTTTTGATGATCTATGAGTAAAAAGGCAGTGGCTAATCAGGGTGCAGAAGGTTAATCTGAATGGAAGCACAGAGTACCCTAAGACGTTGACTTTCCGTTTTCTTGCAGCTATTTGTTGGGTACTGCCAAAACAGCTTGTTTTGAATAAACATCTCTGCGGCACTTTCTGGTTTTGTAAAATTATTCTTTTGTTTCTCTAAAACACCAGTGAGAAAAATCAGGTCTGTGGACTCTGTACAGCTGAGATAGCGTTTAGATTTGCTAAATAGCACATTTTAACTTGTTGGTAGTGGTTGTTTCTTCACCGAAATCTAGATGGACTGGTTACCCAAATGTTCTCCACTGCTGTCATATCTGCTGGAGGATGACTTACTCCAGTGGAATATCCCAATGTTCAAAACCTACCTACAGAGGGGTACCAGAAAATAATTTGACTCATTGCATCTGCTCGATAGCGCAGTGACCACAGGCTGGCAAAGATCTTTGAAAGTTTCCAGGTCTCTGAAAGTTTGTAAGTGCTGTTAGCCCAGGTCTTCAACAGTGTTACCCAAAGGTGAGCAGTGTCAGGGCTCTGACTGCACTGAGAGGCCCTGCAAATCCTTTCCCTCTCCCGTGGGTTTGGCTCCTGTGTTCCAAGCCTGCCCCGATACAGTGTGGCTGGGTAAGCTTGGCTCGGACATGCATCACAAGAGCTGTAAGACTTTGGGGCCTCACTGCTTCACTGAGGACCTGTGTTAATGAACCCAGTCCCCACCTGAGCTTCACAGCAGGAGTGCCTGCACCCAGCATTGTACCACACTCGACATCATTCCAGCCCGGTGACCTGAATTCCTGGCTTGGCCATGGTCTTGCCTTGCCACTGCAGACCTGTCTGGCATTCGCTGGGCTGTGGTTATGGACACAGATTCTGCTCTGTCCTTGTCTGAGTGCACGGGGCAATGCACCTTGTCAGAACAGGGACAGCCGTGCTACTCTAGCTCTCACCCTTGGCTCCCAGATCACCTTCTTCCACCAAGCAGCCCACAGCTGCTGCTCTCTGACAAGCAGATGGCCCAAACAATTTCAAAGTCTGCAGAGGATTTTTAATTTCAAGTACATAAAGCATTCAGAAATTAGTATTTCTATTGTCCCTGCATTTTCTGTTCTAAAACTGAAAAATGAGCATTACTCCACGTGCTACCAGTAGCATATTCGCCTTTCAAGACTGCTTATCAGTTAGTTGCAAAGTTTTGCAACAAATCTATTTTTTTATCTGAATTTGGTCTAATAGGGAGACGCACATTTTCCTCATGACTGTTCTATATGCCAAAACTGCTGAAGTTTAAAATCAATATTGCATTACTGTGCGCCTGTGACAATATGGCTAGTAGCTTGTCTCCCAGCTCTTTTACCTGTTGGCTGCACATGAAATAGTTTTCAATCCAGCACCTCTCCTCCTGGAATTTAAGCTCGTTATTTTGGGACCTGTCAATTTATAACGTACCCATATCATACTGTCCAAACCCTGCCTGGCACCCAAATGACACCATGACGCCCAAGGCTGCTCATGTGTGGGAGTCTGTTTCTCAGAGGAATGGCAATTCTGAGCAGTTGTGACAAACCGGAACCAAGCACTGAAATCCAGCTGCTGAAGAGCAAAATTCAGCATCAGGAGATCATATTTTTTAGCATTTTCAAAACTTACTCTTAGTTATATGAGGCCTTTTGTGGCACTCTTCTGAACTGGAACAGATGTAAATATCTACTGACACTTTGTGGATGTGTTTAGTCCACGTTTAGGAAGTCTCGGGTAGAACAGGTTAATAGACCTCTTGTTTTAAAAATTATAAAAAAGCCCAGTCTTTTTTTCTGTTATTTCTAATTTTACATGCCTGTATTAGGAAGGTAACTCTAATATAAACACCAGTTACAAAATTTTTTTGATCAGTGTTAGGTAATAGCTATTGTCCAGATGTAATATTTCTGAGTAGCATGATTTCAGAACTTAAGAGTAAAAATGAAGAATAAACATCTTTGTCAAACAATATGTCTTTATATAAGGGTTGAAAAACACCTTGAACTGCTAGATCAAAAAGAATGTACATTGCACTTCCAAGACAGCATCACAATGAAATTTGAAAGCAGAAAAAAATTTTATGTTTGACTGAAAAAATATGATGAACTACAAAGTCACCTAAACTGCTTGTGGTGCATAAGTATGCCTATTAGATGTCACAGGGATCAGAACAAAGCCCATCAATATTGAATGCTTTTAATCCATAATCTCAAAGTAGGTATCAGATGTCCAGCAGGGAAAACATACAGATGAGGAGTGGTGAAGCCTGATGTGAGCAATGATGTGAGTAATAATGAAATCATATATATCATGAAAAGATGAGATATGAACAACAGTGGTGATTAAGAAGGCACCTGAGAAGGTGGTGACTTTTCCATCATTTGTTGTCCTCAGCTGCAGATTTCTATTACCTTCAAGTGAAGATATTGATGTCTTTTGGGGAAATATGCTATAGCCAAACAAATAGTTTTACTCAAATATATTCTCATATGATGAAAACAAGTACATTTTTTCTGCAATTTTGATACAAACTGGAGAAAACCAGACACTCAATTAGATTTTAATTGGAAAATGGATGGCTATCTGTTAATCTCCTTTGAAAAAGCTCTTTCTAAATCTTACTGTGTTGTCATACTCAATTTTTTCTTGTAAGGAAAACATATTGCTTGCTTCTTTATGGTAAATCACTGTACCGATGTACTCAGATCATCCCTTAATGGTGTAGATGCATTTTATTATCAAAATTTTCATTTCTGCATAAATTTATTGGGTGACTGGACTGTTGTAGTTGTAGAGTACCTTGCTACCTTATGTCTGCTTAATATATTACAGATGCTGTTCCTTTAATTTTCTTATGTCTTTCTCAGGAATTCATAGTGTTCTGATGAATTTGTAGTTAATATTGTAAGAGTGCAGTTTGCATTAGCTGAGCAGAATGGTCGTGCATCACTTCCATTTTTCATTTTTCGATTAAAAATACGCTTCTTTGCATCCAAACACTGCTTCCTAGAGAACTCAGCACTGACTGTACAGATGTGTAATGGTGCTGTACTTAGAGAGGTTTCTTATTCCAACCACTGGAGTTAAAACTGAAATGTGCAGAAGAAAATCTGAAGCATATCATGATTGAATCAGGCTCCAGATTATTACAATGGTTTTTCCTTAAAATTAAGGGCAAATTTGTGAAAATTCCCATTAAATTATTTTTAAATGATCACTGATTGTTTTTCATGTCTGATTTAGTTATACCTACAACTCTGAGACAACAAACTGGAAGCCAGAAAGCCCTACAAAAATATAAATAATTCAAAAGTGTTAAAGCGAAGAATCATTGATGAAATGCTTTATTTGCTGCTTTCAAAACCAACAGGTTGTTTTTCCAAGTAAAACCAAAACTTGTTTCATAGCTGAATTGTGTCAAAATTGAGCACACACTGCAGTCTCATTGAGGCGGCCCTTTGCAACAGGGAAGTGTTTAACCAGAAAACCCTCGAGAGTCTCTGGCCTTGGGGCAGAGTGGAGCGACCTGCCCGGAGATGCTGACCTGCCTGGGCAGGACCCCAGGGTGCTTGTGGCTGGGACATGTCAGGACCCTCACGCCTCACTGTGCCATGTTTGCAGAAGCTCTGCTCAGCTTTTGTGTCAGCTGTGCCTTTAATGCAACGCTCGCCTTTATTTTTGTGGTCTGCTTCTCCCGACTCGATGCTCCCACAGTCCCTTAACGTATAATTGTGTTCAGGGAACTGAGGCAACCTGCTCTTTCTGAGGCTATTTTCCGTGATAAACAGAATAACAACATGTAAAAGCTGCTAATAAATGGCACATCCCTCAGGAGGGATGGCATTACCTCAGTATTATCCCATTTTCTGCTTATTCAAAGACTCTCAAGGTCAAAGAGACCCAGGCCTCCCTGGAGGCAATGCTGATGCCAGACTGGCTGTGCATGCCAAGCTGCCGGCCCAAAGGTTATGCGTTACAGGCTTTGCCTGTCAATATTGTTATACTGCTGCTTTTCCTTCCTATCTACCATCCCATTGCACTGCACCAATTTTATGGCAGGCTCTTAAAAACTCTCTTCCTCTGCTATCACCTGAAATTTTCAATGTTATTTGTAGGTGAAGAGGCAGGCTATATATAAATGCTTACATACACTATGCACAATAAAAAGATGTGTTGAAGGAACTATCTCAGGAGGATAAAGCACTTGAATTCAAGAATTAAGAAGAGTAGGACTATCTATGTAGTTTTAATTTATTCTCCTGCGCTCCTTATATAAAACTGAAGTGCTGAAGTGAGTTAAGTTATTGTATCTCAAGAGACTTGTAATTTATTCTTTTTCTTCTTTTAAGCTCTGACTGAACCACATTTCTGATAACCTAATGCAAACAAATACTCTGTACTGCAGTGTTCCTTCCAAGAACGGGTGTGATAATACACTGCTACAGAAACTGATAAGCAAGAAAAAATATAACAAAGAAATCAAAACTGCATGCTTTGTATGAAGAATTGAAAAACAAATCTTCAACTAAAACATGGTCTTAAAAGAAACCTGTCATCCAGGCTGCTATGCAACACATTGACAAAAGCAAATTCAGGTTGGCAGTTTCATTCCAAATTTCTTTTTAAATTTTTAATCTATTACACTTAAAAGGACCTGTGAATGTATTTGCATTAGGAAAGGCACATTTAAAAGGTTTAAAAGCTGTTTGTGTTCATGAGGAGGGAGAGAACACTTGGGACTGGGATTTTCTCATCTGTCCACCCTTTGTGTAAGAACAGCATCAGGTTGCTAAGGGCAGAGAACGAAGGTGTGCTACATTCCCAGGCTGCCTGCTGGGCCCTAACAGAAGGGGAACTGGGAGAGAAATGGAAGGAGAATTCCTGTAAGCACCTCGTGACAGGACGTGATTTCTGCTGTTACCGAAATCAGAAAGAGCAACATTTTGCAGTGCTGTCCTTGGGCTCCCTTATGGGCTGTGCCACAGCAGGCGGCCCTGAGGGTGAACACCTCTTCTAGGGTGGAATGCAGATGATAATTCAGACCAAACATGGGGGTTTTTTTAACACCTGCTGTAGAAAGTAATGGCCTCCACCCCAGTTCAAAAGAAAAATTTGAGTTTCAGAGAAAATATTGGTGGGAGAAGAGACTGGATGATCATTCTTCCTTTGTGAGACAAAATTAAATGCTTTGCATGAGGCCGTTGAACTGAGACACCACCATCAAATCTGTACCAGGTGCTGGAGAGGTCTTGCTCCTGGGGCTGCTACAAACACTTTGCATCACTACATGGATGCCTTAGGGTTTTAGCTTTTATATTTTCATATATTTGTAATCCTGCAATTCTTTAGTGTATAACTCTGAACTCCATATAGAGTGTTAGCAACTGCTTTTCCCATTTTTGTCAGACACAACAATTCCTCTCTAGGCCTGAGAATCAAGGACACCTCACTGTTTCAGGCCCCGAGAAATGTAAAGAAAAGTGAATTGTGGGGGAGCAAACTAAGAGAATGGGACTCCACTGCCTGAAGCTGTAATTGGACAATTAACCTCTGATCTGCAAATGGACAAAACTTATATCTGTCCGAAAAACCTGTGACTGTGTCCATCTTGGGTGTAGTCTCTGCAAGACTCCTGCACTGCCCAAGGTGTACCCTGTGAAGGCCTTTCAATAAATACCTGCCCTTTATCCTTTCACTCTGTCTAGCCTCTGTTCCAGGTCTGCCTCTACAAGGCATCAACATCCCAGATGGAACTGTAAGTTAGAAAACCTTTCACTGACCCAGCATCTTTAAATGCATCTTTGCAGAGTTCAACTCAGTTGCGATTGTATTTTTTATTCTCCCTCTGTTCAAACATTGCATATTCTAGTCACAGGGTGAGATCACTTTAAAAAGCATGATTTTAAACCAGTGCCCAGTTCACTCAAAGAATTTCAGATCCAGAGTTTGAACAGCTGCTTCTGCTCTAATTCTCTGAGCAAATGTTGCAGGCTGCAAAAGTCTGTGTTTGTGTCAGAGGTGTTTACAACTCTGTGCCTGGAGAGAACCTATGCCAACAGGGAAGTGACAACTGCTTTCAAGGCTCAGAAATATCAATTTCCCGTCTTTCTTGAAAATCTGCAGCAAAATCTGCCCAAGTTTTTCTGTTCTGAAAGCTGAAAACTAAACATTGCAGAAGACTTAAAGAAAATGTTAAGATATGCACAGAACATTAGATACAGCTCATTATTATTTCATAAAGTAAATTTTGAAATACTTAAATTAGATTTGCTGAAGTAGATTTCTTCAAATTCAGGGTTTTATCCATTCTGCTCATTTTGCAAGAAAATCAGCTATTGCTATAATTATATTTTGTAGTGACATTTCAACTATTGTTTAATTAATGTTCACAGCAGCCTTGAGAGTAAATGAAAGTTAGAATAAAATAGTAGATTTAAAAATATTTAATACAAATAGTCACTATTTGTTCAGATTTTAATTTTCAAAAAATAATAATTAAGGATAAGGTGATGAGACGCACATCACATCCAAAAAAGTGGACTGAAAAGCCAATTCTGCAGATACAGATCTCCTCAGGACTCCAGCAGACAAATATTGCCTTTCCCAAAGGATACATGGGTGGAAGGTTGACCATACAGCTGGGTGACTGTCACTAGTGTGACCTTAGTACAAACCAGAGACATTCCAAAAAGGAGGAACTCCATGCGTGGTCCCCAAACCTGCGACTGCTTTTAAAACTTTTATCTGCAAACTGTTGCTAGAGGGAATTGTTTTCTTGTCTATAGTTTCTGGAAGGTTTAATTCCTACTTTAACAAAATGGATTTCCTTGGAAATACTAGTTCTGAGAAGAACTCATAAGAGAATTTATAGACAGTTGAATTAAAGGTAATTCACAAAATATCCACAATAACACACAGAGGTCACACCATCTATGCTATTTACTGTTATTCTAAGATATGCAATTATTTCCTCAGTGTCTTAGGAGAAAAAAACCATTTAGATTATTTCCTTATGGCACTAATGCCAGAATAAAAACTCTACCTGAATGTCTTAGGCACAGTGTATTTGATAAAGGGCAATACTTTTCAGTAGCATATGGGCAAAAACAACAAGTGCTAATCCTTCGTTCAGGCTTAGAGTCTTTGGGATTTGCTGCAGTTGCCGGCAATTAGAAATCACATATTCCACTGTTAAAAAGGAGAAAAAAAATAGAAAGAATACAAAGATTTTAGTTTGCTCCCTATGTGACAAAGCCCTCCTGGGTGAATTATAAGTATATTCTCTAATTAGTCAAAAATCAATTTTTTTTTTCTCATTGCAGGATATCAAGAGGGGTACTCTGAAGCAATAGATGCCTCTGAAAAGTAAGAGTTGAGAAATCTCACCTCCCATGGCGATGCTTGCCTGTGCATTAATACCATCCCGCCATCCCAGTCATCGTCCACTTGCAGCTGATGGGAGAAATGGGCCTTGCTTGGAGCTGATGGCCCCAAGCATCAGCTTGTGCCACCTGTCTGGTGCTCACGGGGCAGGGTCACACTGCAAGCCTCCCCAGCCCAGTGGCAGGCAGTGCTCAGGCAGTCAGGTGTCACGGGAGCAATCCTCACCGGAAGGGCTGGGATTCCTCACGCATGTCCCCAGTGGAGCTTGTTGCCCCGAATCCCGCTGGGAAGGGAGACAAGTGTCACTTTTAGCCAGCAGTTCATCTCAGTATATCCAAACACCTTGATTAAGCTGGTAAGAATAGTGCTCTAGAAGAGCCTGGGTTTCTGCAGATAAAGGAGACGCACAAAGTTCAGTCTGCTGCAGATATCAGCACTGCAGATATGCATCCATTGTCACCTGTCCCTTTAGCCAAGAGTGTAAATCAGTCATAAAAAAAGGCGAAGGATGAACATCCCTTCAGAAGAGGTCAAAAGAACAATGTGGGGATTTGCAGGTCACTCAGCCTCGCTTGAAAACTTCCTCCTCGAGTGAGGCCTCTTATGGAGCATTTCTGAGGACAAGAAGCAGCTGGCTGGGAACAGTTGGTACAGATTTACTGAGGATAAACTCTGCCTGACCAGCTTGATGGCCTTTGGTTATAAAATGACCAGATTTTTCAAGAGAGAAGTATAGAGTGGTTCAAGAGGAGCACCACTCAGGAGTCTCCACTGGGACCTGTCTGCTTAACTCCTTTATCAGAAGCTGGACGAGGTGACTGAGTGCACGCTGGTTGTGCTTGCATACATCAGCATGGATTTATGAAGGTGAAATTCTGTCTGACCAACTTGATAACCATCTGCAGCGAAAAGACAGGCTCAGTGGCTGTGGGGAGAGCAGAAGAGTGTTTTTGAAAACTCTGAAAAAAAGAGTATTTAACTATTATATCATCCTCTAGCTGATTACTTGATAGCAAATTAAAATTATATAGCACTTATTTCCCTCAAACAAATGTAAATTTTGTTTTCAATACCAAATATTGTCTCATTCTCTGCCAAGGTGCTACTTGGAATCAAATACTGTTAGGAGGATGATGTTGGCAAAGGAGCAGCTGAAAAAAAAAGCCAAAAAGGAGAGATAATTCACTGTTAAAGACAGTGAATGTTACAAAGAAACCCTCTCCCCATTCTCACGTCTCTGTAACTGCACTTGGGTACTCTGGAGAAGGGAAGAGGTGAAGTGAGATTTGTCTCAGGTTTCACTGACAGTGAAAGTGAAAGGGAGCTTGATCAGTTGAAAAAGAAATTAGAGTCTGGGTCTCTGATCATAGTGTTGCCATCAAAATAATCTGCTTGTGGTGCTCATTTAAACAAAGAGAAGCATGTCAGTGAATGCAGCACTATCCTGCTTAACTAGGCAGCTCCACAGGGAAAATCCAAGCCTTCGTCCCTGCTTTCCCACCCAATGATTCACAACTTACTCAACCTCTTATACTTATTTCACTTGTGCAGCGCTTTTCCCAGGCACTGACCGGGGCTCCTCTCAGCAGCCAAGGGATGAGCTGGTCAGTACTGTGGAGCAGGGGCCTGGACACTAGCCCTGGGTGTAGAGCCATCAACACACAATGGCTTCATCTGTCCTTATTTTTCCCCTTGCAAACTTCATAGTGAGACCATGCACTTGCTATGCTGGTGTTCCTATCAGAAACTGACGAATGAATTAGAAAAAAATCTTCATTTCCATCCCTTTGCCCTTTCCCACTCTCTGTGTTTGGCTCAATGCTTGGATCATAAGTGTTTCTGCAGAGAGGTGATCTTTTTCTTCTATATGTTTATGGCATTTATTTTAATGTTTATATTAATTAGTATAAACAGCATTTTTCATGAAAAGTTGCAAAAACTTTGTAACCTGGATGCTGCCCTTGGGTCACTCGTTCACTTTCAGATGGCCCCTGAACTCAAAGCAACAGCCAGACTGCATCCTCTGGCTTGTCTTTTAGGCATTATCTCATTGTTGAGAGTCATTCTTCTCCAGATGGGAAAATTCACATCCAAGTGCACAACTTTTTTATATTGGGGATTTATTTTGGATAGGTAATTTAATTTCTTTTCTACAGTTTTGAAATGCTGCAGAGATAACTAGCAGTCTGCCCCATTTCAGATCTGGCATGAAGTGCTGCAGAATTTCCATGCTGACTCAAGTGGCACAGCCATTCATTTGTCATACGGCCAGTTGGAGAAGTCATTTATAACTCAGCAAATTTGGTTGGCTTCCACTTTATACTATTTCCCAAAAGATTTCACACCTGATTTAAATTTCTTTTTAAAATTCTCTTTTTGCAATATCTCATACTTTTTGAAGTGACCTTTGCTTGCAAAGAGGAGACCAATTATTTCTGAAAAACATGTAAATCTCTGGACTGTCTTCATCCTTCTTTTTCGGCTTCCATTGTTGACATTCTCAAATTTTTTTTTCTTTTTTGGACCACTTTTTAGAAGTTGTCAATTATGTTCAAGAAATGGAAAACTCATGCTGCCAACAGTAACTGTTACATTTTTGATGGTTCAGGTTGTAGCTAATAGCTTCCAAATAACTATCAAGAAAAAATTTTTTCAGAAGCTCTATCTTAACAGCACATATTAACCTTTGCAATTTCACCTAAAAATGCTGAATTGAAGTGGTTTACCAAAAAATTCCTCCACTTCTATCAGAAAGAAAAAATCACCCCTTATCTACTTTATACATTCTTAGATGGTTTTATTCTAACAGGTTTAGTTGTATAAGATTTGAAAAGTGAAAAGCAATGAGTTTCAGAGCTCTCTCTGTATATTGCATTGTAAAAATCAAAGTAATCACAGATGATTTTTTAAAAATTAATGGAAAACAGCTATGCAAGATTTTTAAGAAATGCTTTTTCCTCAGCAACACTTGGTCATTGGGCTTAATAGTGGCTTGCAATGGCTTTAGGTATTTGGTCAAGGAGTTTTACCAGAAAGGTTAGTAATTATTAGTCTCCTGTTTCTCTTCTCCTGGAGAGTGCTAGTCCAAGACAAGCCAAGTTACTGTTCTGCTTTCTGCCATTTTTGGATAGACTTCTGAAATCCTCTTAGGTTACAGAAATAAAGACAAAAAATACTATATATTCTCTGAGGAAGACTCCTCAGTTGCAGGCACCTCAGATCGGCAGTGCAGGAGGCATTCCTGCCTCCTACAAGGTATCTGCGTTGGGGACAGGCTGCAAAACAAACACCTGCGCCCTACACCAGCGCCAGCGCCGAATCCACGTTAGGCTGGATGTAAGTTGCCATTCCCGCTGAAGCCAGTACACACTCTCCAAATTTATTGTCATTGACACAGCTGAAATTGCACCCTTGAAGTAATTCTCTGAGCTGTCACCAATGCAGCATTGTGCAAAGTACAAAGCATAATATTGCTTCTTAAAATAACAATGATGATACAGTAACCTTATGTCTGTTGCTCTGTTTCTTGGGGAGTGAGGGGGTTGATCATGTGTAATAAGACAGGATAGATTTTAATGTACTGCACTTAAATATTTTCAATTAGAATTAACTTTGAAATCACTGTTTTCCGAATTTGTTGCTGATGTTAAGGCTTTTACATGTTCCACATCTTGTGCAAGCTCTTAATGATTAATTGCTCAGAAGAGAAGGCACCACCCTGTTAGGTAAGTCACTATTAAATTTTTTAACCATGAGGGTGGATGAAGACCCCTAAAGCCAAGAACACCTGCATTCACCTTTCACTAAGAGCAAAACCAAAAAGCAGCTAAGTGCCTCCATGAAATGAGAGGAGCCTTTGCCCAAAAAGCACATTGAATGTTAATGTGGCTAGAAACTGAGCTGCATGAAAGGCAGAGTAACCTGGGATGTGGTGCTGCTCCGAGGCTGATTGGGAACTGAGTGCCAAGGGAGAGTGTGTGATTTTGGGGTGGGGAGTGGTAGATGGGGAATGGGAAATACTCAGAAGGAACTCCCACAAAATGCTTGTCCCCTGAGGAAAAATAACTTGAAGCATCTCTTTGGAAAACTAATCAAGTTGTATGATAAAATTCATTGAGCCCCAAATACTGATAAATCTGGCCAAATAATTAGCCTTCTTTCACTATCTATGAGGAAAGCAGGCAGCAAATTACAGCCACTCTTCTCATGTTGGACACCACAAATTACAGCATTTAGAGCCCAGCACAGCACTTAGGCCCCCCTGTGCTGGGCAGTGAAAGACTTCATTTAATGATGTGTGTCCTTCCCAAAGACACCCCTGTGCTCAGCACTGCTGAATGTAAAGGCACGTCACTGACATTTCAAACACATGGTTAAAACTTTCCTCCTCCCTAGGGTCTGTGCCCCAGCACCAAGAAAAGCCAAATCCACTGCTAGAAAAGAACCTTGTAAAACACAGGTTTAATCCCTCAGCTTCAGTCATATCTGGTTGTTTCCCACAAGCCACAGAGGAGGCTGAGGGCACAGCAGTCACCACCCTCTCCTGGGCTGAGCAGGTACACGGACTCTGCTCCCCATAAGGAGCATCCCCCACTCTGGAATTCAGGCGACATTTCTGTCATCCACGTGAAGACCAAAACACCAACTCCAGCCCACCATTAATGGTGTGGCTTCAACATGAACCTTGGTCTGCACCAGTGTTCTTTTTGCAGCATGAAAAGATGTAAATGATGAGGTAAGAGGCAGGGATATCTCACCACTGTTTTATGCTGAAATAAATGCTGAGCCTTAAAGATGGGCCTTTTTTGTCATATGGAAGACTGCACAAGATAAATGAAGAAGCAGTTAGAGGCTGTGATTGAGGCTGTTCCACATGCCCTAGCCTCTGCCACTTAACCTCCTGCCCCGGGTACCAGCCCTGAAGCCGTGGCGGGCAGATCAGTGAAGGGAACTGACCTAGCTGAAAACTGAGTCCTCAAAAGTCCACAGGCTTCTCTAGAGGACACCTACACAAATGCTTTGTGTCTGACTTCATCTTGTGTTGTCAAGCAGTACCTTTTAGAAGTAGCATCTCATTGCACTTCTGTTCTTCAGCATTGTGACAAATACAAGCTTTTGCTTGATGAATTGCAGTATTGAATAGGGGACAGCAGTGTAAGCATATGAATCATGAATAGGACAAAGGAGGTCTTTGACAGCAGAGAGGTTAACTGGATGAACACCTATTGATTTAGCTTTATTTATTGTTTTGCAATATACCAAGGTACAGGACCTGTTCTACAAAGCTAATACAGAAAGCATTTATTGAAAACTTCAGCAGATTTTTTAAACAAAGAGTTTTAATTTAAAAAGCCTCCACATCTGTTTCTTGCATTGATCAAAGTTTTATTTTAGAAAGTTCTAAGTATTATTTTCAGAAAGTTTATCAAAGCTCTTTTCCTGACAAACTAAGTGAAACCAAATGACAAACATAGATATGAACAGCAATGTTCTCATTTGCATTTAGATAAACATTACAAACACAGCTTAAGTAGTAGCGATCCTGAGAATACTTAAATGGCTTCCAGTTGTAAATGCTATGCTCCGCTTACCTTAAATAGTTACTTTCTATGCATCATTAGATCTGCATCAGACACCCTGTACTTCTACACTCAAATCAAGGCCAGCCTTGAAAACATCAGGCAGGGTGTGGATTTTGAATGGGATCATTATTTCCAGAATACTGGGCCAAACCATAGTCTGATGGAAATAGGATTTTGAAACAATTGTACAACAGATCCGACTTGAAAATAATTTTGAAACAAAAAGTTAAATACAGCACACACCTATCCAGAGGTCCCAAGAGTGAGTGGATACAGCCCCTGCTCTTCCTAGGTGCTGCTCCAGATCCTTTGGAAATTCGAACCCAGTATTCCCACTGGGAGCCTCTGAGCCTGAAGCACCTCAGTGACAGAGAGGTCTGCCCATACATCTGCCTGTGCTGATCCAGGGTAAATCCACCCTCATTTATATCCATCAAAATCTGCAAGCTGTCTGGCAATAGCACCAGAAATGTGTTCTCCTGCAAGAATTTAAATCATAACTACATTATAGAAATAATTTAAAGGTAAATTTATATTGGCCATTCAGCCAAGGCTGATTTCTAGGAACAGTTCTTCTTATTCCTTTATCATATGCTGTAAGTTGTTTCAAATTCAAGAATAAAACATGTGAGATTGAAATAAGGAAAGTTAGAGAAAAGACTTGGTCTGTTCAAACTTAAAGGACAAAATTTTGTAACCAAAACTCATGGATAAAAAATAAATTAAAAAGTAATCAGAGGCCTAGTATATGGAACAGAGAAGAGAAACTGGGAAAGGCTTTTCTCCAGAAAGCATTCCCACAGTTTGAACTTCTCCATGTTTTTATGATTATATCTGACATGAGGGAGAGGATAAGCCTGTGAGTCCAAACCAAAAACTAGAGCAGATTCCTAAGCACAATTTTAAAATTGTTTCTTCTTTTTGCAACTGCTGAGAAAAGTCACAGAGACAGTAAAGAAAGAAGCTGATGAGCGAACTCTGCTTTCAGATTCTTTCTGGAGATTTCCTGTGCCAGGAATCAAAGAGGAGAAAGTCTCATTTGCTCCCAGAAGGCACTGCAGCTCACACACAAGGGTCTGACTATCTCCTGGCCCATCTGTCAGTCAGTGCCTACACGACAACTACCTGTAGGCACCAATTGCAAACACTTCTTGTTTCACACAGCTCTGCTGGCTCTAATAATGCTCTCCTTTGCTGCATCCAGGTAGGACTAACCATAGGCTAAGCTGGATGCTCATCCTGTACATGTGGGACAGTAAGGCACTTGCATAAACAGTCCAGCATCAATAGCAGCACAAACTTTTGATGCCATGTGCATATCAAGTTTTCCTGGCTGCAGCACTGCTCAGTGATCACACAAATCCCGGCTGCCTTCAGACACAGGCAGGTAATTGAGCTGTCATTGCTGACAAAAACGCAGGTGTAGACACCACTTTCGTGTGACTCCATCTAATGACCTCCCCAGCCCCAGTGACAGCTGGGCTGCCCTGCTGAATATCCAGCTCAGTCCTCACCCAGTGACTGCCCATGTGCCAGCCCTGAAACAGAGGCAGAAGGTCAGAATAGAGGAATGTCTTTACATTAGACATAGCAAAATAAAGGGATGGAAGCACAGGCTAACCATATTCCTTTCATCTCACCTTCTCTGCATGGCAATGATATATTTTCTAGGACAGACAGTGCATTCTCATTATTTTGTTTTCATCCTCTTTGTGGCAAAATTCAATTTTGCCTCCACTGCTGTACAGGGCTGTACCTTGCAAGGAGCCTGAGATCAGTTTTTCATGAGCTACCACTGCACAGCATTGTCTGTGCAGAACACACTGCTCAGCTCTTACCAGAGTTCAGTAAGGCAGAGCTTATTACATCTTCCTTCCCTAGTCAGACATAACATTAAGAATTAAAACATTAACATAATACTAAATTAACATAATACAAAATTTCAAACCCATTATCCTGTTAACTGTGAGAGTTTATGAGATTCAGTGGGTGCCCAGCAGGGCATGGGATGTTCTTTCTTGCCTCTACTGCTCTTATTTTGTTGTGGGCGTAAAAGGTCTGGGGTCTCTGCTTCTTGAGCTTTGTCACCTACAATGATGGTATTCCAGCTCATACATTGCCCTGTTGTCCATCCTCCAGGAATGAGAAGATATCGCTTTTTCTTTCACAGTTTATGTCCATCTGGGCCCAAAATCTCTTCTACTGAGAATGCTATTTAAAGGCTTCTGGGTTGTAGATTCCCTTCACAGGCTCACACATCTACCTTTTGGACATGGCTGCTCCTGAGATCTTCTGGAAGCTGCCCCAAGATGTTTAAAACCTATCAAAATGGCTGGTACATTAAAACTTCAAAGATATTTTTTCTAGATTGCTTCATGCTATTCCCACAATGACAATCTCCTTCATTTCTTATGACTTCCGTGCAGAACTTACACATCCAGTGGAAGAAAAGCAGCAAACTGATTATATGTCAAGTTTACATGCTGCTTTGATTACAGCTTTGTTCACGGTCCAATACAAGTCAGCAGGCAGAAGGTAAAGGTCCAGATACACAATTCTCCATCACAGATGACATAATGAGTGATTTGGACCTTGCAATTCTGTTGGACAAAGATTGAAGAGAAGCAAAAGCTCAGTTTATATTTATTGGATAATATATTCCGATATACTTAAATATTTATATTTCTCTCATGGGGAAATAATAGAAAACTTATGTACTGCAGAAAATAATAAAATCATAAGCATTTTACTTTTTATGCATAATTAAGCTAGTCACTGTTTCTGTTCCTGTGGTGTGCAACATAAATCACTGATAAGCAATTAAAATATAAAACAAGCTTTTGAAAGCATTAAGCTAACATAAAATTATTCACTTGTCACATTAAACGAACATTTATCCAATTCCTACAGCTTAGCAGTGTGGCCTCCAGCTATCTACTACATTTTGATACCTCTGAGAAATAATTTTATCCTTATAAACTTCTAAATACCTTCAGACTAAAAATGAAACTTCATATGCCCTTAATGCAAATTATCTCATCAAAAGTTCCAGCTCCACTCAGACTGTTCACACAAACCTCAGGAAACCAGTGCTCTTTTTTGACTCGCCACACTGCTGGGGTAACTGTTTATTGAAGTCTTTCGGTGGGGTTATCTGCTTTTGGCAGTGTTTTGGCTAGTATCAAAAGCCTCAGTGAGGAGGCATAAGTATCTTGTGTGTGATTTCATCATTTCCACCAAATTGATAATTTGAACATTTTAGTTTTAATTGACTCCATGCCAGACTAGAAGGTCCAAAGAAGCAGCAGAGGCTCAGTGCATCCCAGAGAGCTCACAGTGGCTGTCTAGTTGGCTTTTTGGCTCTGCCTGCACTGCTAGAGGTAAGGAAAGCAGCAGGCTGCCACCTAAATCCATCCAGGCATAGTCTATAGCTAAACTCTGTTCTGCTGGTAGTGTGTGTGGATGCACTCAGGAACCTTCACAGTGGATTATGCTGATTTTGGCTTGAACATTAAGCTACTAGAGCCTCTAAAATCCATTGATGTCTCTCCAAAACCCACAGATCCAACAGGAATAACAATTTTTCAGTACATTTTCATCACTTTAAAAGCTTGAATGCAGGGGCTCTGAGGCACTAAACAAATCAAACCACTGGATAACAGAAATGTATCAGCCCATTTTACATGTGAGGAAGCAAATGCATTGGTAACTTGATGCCGGTCCCACGTAATGAGGAAAACAATGCCAGCGAGACCTGTGTGGCATAAACCCATACACCTTCCTTGCCTCATTATAAATTCAGGTCCTGCTCCAAAAAGATAAAATAAAAAATGTTTATTAAATCAATGTAATCCTAGTTTGACTACTGTTCATAAAGAGTGAACAGCCATTGCATCATCTATGCCAGAATCTGGAAGACTGTACTCCTGCCTGAAAACAGTGTCACAGGGCAGCTTGAGCCAATGAACCTTCCCCAGCTCCATAACCACTGCACAGCAGTGTGAGATCTTCAGGCTGTGAAGAAGAAAATAGGAAGAGGGAGCAAACTGAGAAGTAAAATGTGGATTCGTTTTACGAGAAAAAACAGAAGAGGCTTTAGACTGAAGAAGAGGAAAACATATCAAGAGGGAAAAAAAGGAACTAAGAAAAAAAGGAAAAATATAAAAGTGGGAAGGAAAATATCCAGACTCACACTGCAGGTATTCACTTACACTTGCACAAAATGGGAGTCCATTGCTCAGAATGCCCTTGCAGACAAGGGAAGGACAATCTCCACTGCAAGAGGGACTCAGACTCAGTCCCCCATAGAGGGAAATTAACTGAAATGGGTAAAAGGATGTGAACAGGAGGAAGAGAGTGCTGGAAATGAGCTGTGATTACAAAGTGTTTGTAAACTGGCTTGGGATGTAACCAGCATCACAAAAGAGACCTTAGCCTGCAGCAGATAAAAATATCCTGTCCAAGAAGTTGTAGGTTAAGCAGGAAAGCCTGACAAGCAGAGGCCATATACCCTAAGCACAAGTGAATTATCTTTTTGTTCATACATACACTCACATTTAATTAAGTTATGATATTGTCAAGCCTTTGGCATACTGCCTGCTGTATAAACATTACTGGCACAGATATTCTGTAATTCCATTACAGACTTACTAATTCAAATGGAGGAGCAGGCAGGCATGAAACCAGCTGGAAATTTCATCTGAAACCCACCTCTGGTTCAGACAGAAAAATGCAAAGTGCCAAGGTGGCAGCGATGTCTTCACTCACAGGAGCCATCCAAGGTCTCTGCTCATCTCTTTAGTGCATTAGTAGACAAACATCCAAGTCATTCTTGTATCAGCACAGCAGCTCAGGATGATCCCCATGCACAACAACATCATCTGAGCTCGAAGGAGCTGCTGTTGGATTATTAGGTTTGCCATTGGTGGGATTAAATTATTCCTGAAGTATTTATGTAAGAGTAATGCAGAGGGGCTCCAGTTGGGACCAAGCCTCCATTTTACTGGGAGACAGTTTCTTTCTCAAAAGGGGCGCGCAATTTCAGCTGATGATACACAGATAGAGGGGAAACAGAGGGATCAAGAAGAGATTTTATTATGGTTGCACAGAAATACAGCCAGCAGGCAGACACTAATTCTAAAATGACACTTTTATATTAGCAGAAATCCAGTTAAAACATAACCACAGGCTGTTCCACAGTTAAAATAGAAGAAAGGCAATTTTAGACCAATAAAATAAACAAAAAGTCATATATAATAATGACAAGAAAATGTATGTTAGACATACAGAAATGTTACACTTTGGAAGCTAAAGGAATGGAGAAAAATATTTCACCCCCAGAATTGGTAGACCCCTTAAAAAATATTTTATCACCAGAATTGGAAGCTCCTTAATTCTTACCTCCCCACTGTGCCATTGTTCAATTACTATTCGTAATTGAAAGTACATGCTTTGACGTACATAAATGAAAACCAGGCAGACTGGGGCTCTTATCTTAGATTCTATAAATCCTAGACCAGTAGTTTTCACCACAAATAGCACACTAGAGAATCCAGTTTTAGCTGCCTTCGTACTTACCTTAAGAATTAAAGCTTCTTCCAAAGAGTTGTTTGATGTCAGCTCAGGTGCTGGACTGGTTTGCAGTGCTTGGCCTGATTCACTTTTCTTACCAAATTTCCCCAACTTATGTGAGTTCTCAGAGACCCTCCTGAAGCCCAGGAGGGAAGCCCTGCATGCTGTAATGGACAAACATCTGACTCAGTGTCCTGTGGTACAAATGGGACACCTTAGAGCTGGGGAATCATCACGCATAGAAGATAACAACTGCCCATTCTCAGAAACTCAGGATGGAAGAATTCACAAGAGCTGAGATACAGATTTTCATTAACACTTATGCTCTTGATTATTGTTTTACCAATAATGTTATTTTACAGACACCAAGAGCAGGTTTGTCTAAGTCCTACAGGACCTGTACTGCACGAAGAAGATGTAGGCAGCATTTCTGATACTCTGCCTTACACCAACACCATGAAACCAGCTCTTCAAAGCAGGACACCATAGTTACTCAGCTGTGATGTGCCCACCAGCTTTTCTAATTAAAAGGTGTTTTTCTACCTGCCAACCCACCATGACAGGAGCTTCTCTTTCTCAGGAGCATTTGTTTTCTGAAACAGTTGCATCTAGTCTCTTCTTTTCAAAAATATTTCAATCATATACTGTAAAGATACCATGGATTTTTCCATGTCCCACTGAATGTTGAACTAGAAAAGCCGTTAAGACCAATGGGCTAAAGCAAAATAAATTCAATGCAGTCTTGTTTCTTCAGTTTCTGTTGACTTCCCTCAAACAAAGTACTAATCATTAAATGACAAAGAAAATAGATATTTACCTATATTCACTCCTCTTCACAGTATTTTAACTCATGTATTTTTAATAAAGGCTTCCAAGAGATAAAAAAGTTTATATCTTAATCTGCTCCTTCTCCTATTTGTTTAAGGCACTATTTTTTATTTCTCAGCTGCAGGACCTTAAATTTTCTCTTGCATCTGTCCAAGGTATTTGCACCATTTGTATTAACCACTCTTGAAATGCTTCTCTGACACTTCCTGGTTACAGAGTTACTAAAGATGGGGTTGGTTTCTAGTTCTTTTGAAGCTGATTACATGTAGATCATATATATATATATATATATACATATATATAAAAAATGTACATATATACGCATATGTATATGCGTGTATGCTACATATCCGTAGCAGTGTAGCAGTCAGGTATTTGTATCAACAGATTTAAATTTTAATGCAATTGAATTTTCATTTGCCTTTTAAAAGCCTGCTTCTACAAACTCAACAACTCAACCCAATCAATGCTGTACTCAAGCTGCTATCACTCCAAAAAAAACCCCAACAAAACCAAAACCATAATCATTCTATTAGAAGACTTCTGAAGTTCCCAAACTGACTTTTATAAATAAATCAGATGTGGTTTAGAATTCCTAGCACATTCAAGGGGTCTTCACTCTTTCAGCAGTCCTCTAAGAGAAGTTATTGCCTTCATCTGACATTACTTTCTTCCTTCTTTTAAGTGAAGACTCGCCTCAGAGAATAAACTTATTTTCTGATTTCTTAAAGACATTTATACAACCAGTGCTACGTAGCCCTTACGGCCAGCACGTCTGACATTATCCAATCCAACTGAAACCAATGCGCTTCCACTGCAATGAGCAATTTGCTGTTTTCTGGTTTCATCCCAAAAGGTGACCAAGAGATAACATTGATTTCTGCAAGCAGGAGTTGCCTGACTGCTCCGGTTAAAATGCAAATAAATATCCTACTGCACTCTAGGGAAAACATTCTAAATTAACACAGCAAATAATCTAAAGATCCTAACAAGCAATTAGGCAGAAAAAAATGATATCAGAAAGATCGGTCTGTTTGTAATACACTGTTTTCATTCACATGAGAATAGCAATTGTGGTATGTGGAAATACAGAACTGGAGCACAACCTCTACCCACACAGTTTTACTATGCAAAATTAATCTAATACATTTTACCTAATATTGTACAGGCAGCTAATTAATTGCAGACCACGTAACTGTCACAAGATTAACAAAATGCTTTTATGCAGGTAGTTGTTGTGGTGAATGAACCAACCAGAGGGCCACAGAGCCCGGGGGGAGGTTTGGTGGGCTGGTACCAAAGAGTAAAACCTCATTCTGTGAAGATGGCTTCTGCCTTTGAATTCCTAGGATTCCTGAGAGGTGGTTCTGTCTACAGTTGACAGACACGCCGTGTATCCCCTAAGGGAAGGTGTCCTGGCCTGTCCCACCTTTCTCCCCTTCCTATAGGTCCCTGCTATGCCACCCCTCCCCCTTCCCTGTATCCCTTTAAAGCCCCTCAGTCTCTTCTCTTGTCCTCTTCGTATCCGGTCTCCTTCAAGGGAGCTTCTGCAATAAACCCTTGGAACACCGGCCGAAGGGCCACCTTTGCTCATTTGTTTCTGGTCACGCACGGCTGTCTAAAAGCCCCAGGCACGCTGGGCTTCGTGCCCTCCACCGCCCGGGCTGGGAGGCTGGCAAGCGAGGCACCGAGTTGCCACGGGGTGTTCTACCTTTGTGTTGGACTTCCTGGACCAAGCTGCGGCCCCCCCAGCCCGGCCAGCGTGCCGGCGTATTAATATAGGTAGTAAACACTGCTTGCTGAGAATATTGTTCTATTCAGTAAACAGTGTCCAAATTTAATAACTGCAGGAAAATTCCATTTCTCTTGCAAAGAGACCACTGACCTCACTGAATAAGGAATTCACTGTGCCTTTCACAAAAGCTCTCAATTAGGATGAGGAGCACATTTGTATAATCAACAGATACAAGGACTGAGAATCCACTCACCTGATGGCAGCTGTGATAAATTGCTGAAAACTTTGCTGCTGAAGCTGAGAAAAAATAGGATATTCATTTTAAAAAGAAAATATTTTCAAGGCAGCATTTCCAGCTTTTTGCCTGAGTGCTGTTTTAAATGCAAACTCCAAGTAATTTTAATGGGGAATAATTTAAATATATCAAAAGCCTCCTATGCTGAAAAATAACGAATGAGTATTTTAACTACATATAGGTAATTGTGTACCTAATTAATTGCAGAGGAAAACACAGACCTACACTTAATTGAAAGATAAGATACTGTAAAGCAGTGTGCACATATATACAGAAGTCCACATTTATACATATCTAATACATTAAATTATTAAATATTGTTAAAATGTTACATATACAGTTTACTATATATAACAATATATAGTAATCTGTAATCATGTTTATAAACATTAAACATGTTTATAAAGATACTTTTGCTAGTCTTATTGCATTTCCCTTTTGCACTAGTTGTCTGTTGCACTAGAGGTCTGGAGCACTTGCCCTGTGAGGAGAGGCTTGTGGGAACTGGAATTTTTCAGCCTGGAGCAGAGACGCCTTAGGATAGACATAATAATGCCTAAACAAACTGATCAAGGAGATGAAGCCGGGCTCTTCTCAGCTGTGCAGGCCAGGAGGATAGGAGACAATAGACATGAACAGAAGTGTGAGAGGCACGCTGAACCTATAAGGAGAACCTTTCCCCCCTGACGGCAGCTGGGCAGCAGCACAGGTTGACCAGAGGAGTTGTAGAGTCTTTGTTCTTGCAGGTGTTTCAAAACAAAGCCCAGAACAACCTCATTGGATCTCGTGGGAGACCCCGTACTGAGCAAGAAGCCAGGCTCCAGCCAGACTGGAGACCTTCAGAAGACCCTTTGGACCTGAATCCTCTTGTATCATTAGTATGCGATTTAGGAAACAGCACACTCAGACTACTGCCAATAGTAACCACATAGCTGCTTGGAAAACTCCTTCAGCCCCAGTGTGGGCTGAATGATGCTTATTACCTGCTTGTTTTAATGGCCAATTTCAAGATACCTAACAAGTCTACAATTAAAAAAAAATAAATACTAATTAATCTTTTTTCTTTGGTTTGTTTTGATGGTTTTTTTAGTCATTAAATACTATAGTTCTATCACATTCCACTCTAAAGTGAATGTTTTTGAGCACCATAAATATGACTATTACAACTATTAAATATGGGTTCATTAAAATGCACTAGTTATTAAGATTTGCACTAGTTACTAAGATTGCTATCTATGATGCCTTAAAGCCAAAAAACAGCAGTATATTGGTATAAAGGCAGAAATTGCAAATATTGGCGAAAACAGCTGGTAGCAAATTCACGGGGCAGAATGTTTAGCTCCAACACTGGGAAACAAAAAATCAAAACAGTCACGCCATTGAGAGTTCGATATTCAGTGACATTAAGTAGCAGTATGACTCAGCTGAGCGAGGTAATTCCAGAAAGCAGGAGGCAGCTTTAGAGCCACTGCAGCAGGAGCACGTCCTCCCCTCCTCTGAGCAAGCCAGTGTCGCACCCAACAGCTGAGAAACCACTGCCTGCTCAAGCAGCACCAGCTGGTGAAGCAGGGCACGCCAAGCTCCTGATTTCTGTCTCTGCTCAAAGATTCCCACAGATTAAATGGATGTGATTGGCTACTTGGGTGAACTTCAGCCTATTTCATGATTAAAGGAAAGCAATTTTTTAGAACACCGAACCAAGGCTGGAAACATTAAGCTACAGGGACAAGAGGAAGTCACGCTTGGGAAATCTTAACTGGGACTTTGAAGTTGTAATACAGATGCCCCTATTTAACCTTGAGGGGAAAAAAACCCAGAAACCCAAATAATAGGATTGAAGTAAGTTCAGCTGCTTTGAGATCTTAGAACAAAGCAAAACTAAGAACTTCTCTTAGTTAAAAGCTAGCACTAACACACCTTTCTTTTACATTTACTTCTCATTATTTGCATTACAGTGCTAAAATCTTTACATGCAGTTTCTTTACTCATCTTTTCCATTAATTTACTAGTTTGGTAATGGTACCAATACATTTTCTTCTCAGCTCAAAGACAACCTGCCAGCAGGAATTGTCAGCATGCCGGGACTAGCCCCACTGAAAGCTGTTGCAGCAAAAGTACCTCAGGTGGATGTGTTAGAGGTCCTGTGGTACCACGGGCAGAGCACAAGGCACACCAACACACACAGAAACAGCACAGAAATGATGCACCAGCCTGTCAAGGTTTTTAACAAAAAAGGGGCAAGTTTGCAATGAAAATCTCAGTGCTCTTGTGTATCTGACTAGACTTAAATGCCTAAGTAAGTTTGTGAGGTAATTACCCTATCTAAAGTGAGACATTTATACAATTTTAAAACTTCAAAGTATGAACCTGAAGAAAACTGTCACGCAACCCCTTCAGAGCTCTGCCATTCATAAGTATAGTATTACCATTCACCAAAGCTCCACCAGTCCTTCTACGTTCTGGCATTGCCTATAGGTCTGGTATTGCATCTTGGTTATGCTGGGAACTGTGGTGTTCCTGCCCCAAGCCTGCTCCAGATGTCAAAAGGCATCACTAAATCTCTAGGACATAATGACAAGCATCCCGGCAAACCTTCGAAGTACTCTAAGTGCTGGAAAACAGAAGATGCATTTCAGCTGAAATACCCATTTTATTACTGTTTAAATCACTTATAAATACAAAACAGGGTTTCACACGTTTTAAAGAAACATCTTGTGCAAGTAAAAGAGCTTTTTTCTGTGTGAAGAAGCTCCTACTACAACCTAAAGAACCTTTGTGTTCTATGTCCTAATTAAAAAACAAATTTTCAGAAATTTCTCTGTATGTCTAAGCAACACTGGGCAGAACTGCAGTCTTGTATTTGAAAATGTGCATCTTCCTAAAAGCACTAAACTTCACACTATGCCAATTTTGACCACAAGATGAGACACTCTAGCACAGAATACACCAACATTACGTTGTATTTGTCAGAAACTGTGTTGCACATTACAAAATTAAAATTGTGGAAGAAACTAAGTAGTGGAGAACTGGTCTAGACCTTTGTTTCATGATTCATGCAAAGGATGTCATTAAGAGTGTACAGTTTCCTGGTCCCGTAATTTTTTTCCAAAATAGTGAAGGAGTGCTAGACAAGTGTTTCAGTAATCTCACGTAACAGCAAGATAAAGTAATAACCACAAATAGACAACACAAATACAAAGTAGCCCACATTTTATTGCAGTAATTATACCCAATCTTAGAAGAAACAGGACACATATATAGTGTCTGGCCATAAAAAACTGCATGTACAGTGCAAGAAAATAACATATTACAAAAAGTCATTTTTTGAAAAAAAACAAAACACTTTCCAAATGTTGTCTCTCTTGAAAATTCAGAATTTATTTTCATGCTTATGTTTTCTACAAAGAGTGAAGTAAGCAAAACTAACCGCATTGTGGAGGATAATGAAGGACTTATTAGGAAGTTCAGACACTGCAGAATTAGGCCACAGTTAAGGCTGACAGTCTCAATCGCTGTTTTAGACATGGTTGTATCAATTCTGCCAAGAATCACTTATCTTCTTTGTAGAATGTAGCACTATAATCCCGTAAAGCTCCAACAAAGGGCACTCTATGCTGACTAGCATACCCATCTTTTCAACTTTTTCACAAATCATCGCCTTATTGCAGTGTCTCGGGTAAAGATGGTTGTAAAGTTGAGCTGTTGCCTGGATGTTTCCCAGAGCAAACATGTAACGACCATATACACACTGCTTCTGCTGATGCATCTCTGATTTCTTGTCTAAGTTGAGCATCCTTGATTAACATCAGTGGACCTGATCTCGTAAAATAGTAACAATCTACATCTTGTATAAATTTACAGGCCCTGTAAAAGGCTGAATGAACTCACATGATCCACTTCTCAAAGTTACAGATTTGCACATCAAATGGCACTTGTCACACAGTTGCAAATTGCCTTGAACACAGTTGTACCTCCTGAAGTTCCTAATCCACTGGAGCATTTTCGATGTAAGATACAAAAAGTTTTGAACAAGTCCAAACTAAAACACATCTATTCACTTTTGACAATCGTTTCACCGAAGACCAAAACTTTTAAAATTTATTTTTTGGTCAGAGACTGTTAATAAATATTGCTCAGAAACACTGTGTTGACATGCCACCTAGGACAGCAGATCTAATCTGATCTAAGACCTAAATCTGAGAATTTGAGAAACAGGAGGGCTGGTCAATGCTGCTCCATAGGGAAAGTCTACCCACCTGCAGCCACTGCTGGGAAAGGCTCATGTGGAGCAAAGCTTGTGTTTTTGCAGCTTCATACCTTCTCAGGTATGTGCTATAGTTATGTCAAGGACAGTATCTAGAAAACAAAACAGACGAAGAAATGGAGCTCTGGAGAAGGAAACTAAAGGCGCCAAGGCTTCTAGATGTAACTGGGACAGAAGAATGATGGGAGACAGCAAAGGTCAGCTCACCTGCCCTGGACTGGGCCGACAACTTGACCTAGTGCGGGAAGCTGGAGCTGCTCTAAAATGGCAGAGGGACTCTGTGGGCATTAGGACTGTATTCTGTGGAAATGCAAGTAGGTCAGTGTTATGGCCTTGTGTGGAGAAAGGGCTCAATTATCTTTTTATCAGCAAAAAGTGTGATGGTGAATTAAAAAAGAAATTAATCTCAGAACTGTGAAATTACATTGATTTATTTGTACACACTAACAACACTTATTTCAGTATGTGCCTCCACACCACAGATACCCAGAAAAACTTTATTCTGACTTTAAGAAGGATCATTCACGTGCATAAGGAGTCAGAATGTCCTGCTGGCCTTTTAGCAGCATGCTTTTAGCTGAAAATTCCATAACCATCCAGCTGCTCTTTCCCACTGAGGTAAAAGCAAGTGTAACAATTATGTCGATTTGCACTGACATGAAACAGCCTGACTCAAGTGGCTCTTCACAAGGCATTACCATTACCTAACTTTATTGCTATTAACATTAAAAAGGAGATTAATCTTATTTTTCAAACAGTTCAGTGTAAATTAAAAGACATGGGAAAAAATCAGAACGTGAGACACTGCAGTCTTTTGACAATTCTGTATGAAGAGCTATAAACTATGATTTTATTTCATGGAAAACTAAGCAAAACAAACACTTTTAGGTCTTTCTCATCAGATGTAGTCTTGAAAGCTATCATACTCCTTGCAAGAAAACCAAGCACAATTTTCTAATTTAACAACATTGGCTTGTCCTCTTCTTATATGCAAGCACAATACTATAAATAATTTCATTAATACTTTTAAAATCTTTCCAATGAAAGAAAATTTCTAGTTTGAGACACTGCTTCCATGCAAAAATAGCTAATCTCTAATATGAAATTAATTTTCTTATCCCCAGAAATCTAGATCTGAAATTTCTCTATTCAGCTCACCCCATATTTGAAGTTCGATTCATTGTCCCAGCAAAAAACTGGCAACTTCAAACTGTTAGGCAAAGCTGCAACTGATTGGCATGTACTGGACCTCTGTGGATTGCAAATTATTCATTCCAAGTTGAATTTCATTTTTATAAAAGACAAAAAATCTGGAATACATGACTTAGAATTTGTATATAAAATATTCTGTATTTTTTTTAAACTTCAGATTTGAAGTTACTGAACATCTAATGTAGCCCCTGTGGAGTCTGGTGGGAAGAGTCATTGCTTCACTGATTTGAAGTTCTGGAGGGAAAAAAAAGCAAAACACCAAAAGCTATGATTAGTGTGGATGAGAGAGTCATGGAAATGGAAACAAAAATATTAATCAGCACTGGAAGTAGAGTTTAACAGCATGTCTGAATTCAGAATTACATACAGCAGAACTCAAAAAGCTTGTATAATAATTGCAAAATTCATCCTCTCTCTCAAACTTTTCTTCATCTTTGTAATAAGGCATAGATTCAGTGGTTACACTACACGCAGATTCTCCTTTTCATGGTGTACACCAGAATGCAGGGTGCAGCCTACTTGAACAGAACCCCAAATTCAATGAAGATCTATGTTTAACTGAAGCGCAGAAGGTAATTATTTTTGTGAAAAATCATTTAGTTCAGTAAGTTTTCTTAAATTTAGATAGATTGCATTGTATCTATGATATCTAGAAAGAAGAGTGAGAGGCAATGGCACAAAACAGGATTTGTTTTGAAAAAGAAGACATAATATTCTAGATGTGCAGTCAAGATCTCCAGAAACCTCCATCTGCTGTTAGGACAGTAAAACATTCTGTCATCAGATGTTACAAGACTATTTGGAAAAAAGTAAATACGTTTCTTTTTTTCTTTGCATTTCCCTCCATGAATGCAAGCCTAGGAAAATTGAACTGCTGCTTGGCTTGTATCTATTGCTCAGAGAAAAAATACAAAAAAGAACTGTTAAAAGACAAATATTAAGTTGCGTACAGGAAACTTTAATTAACAAAGATAAGAAGTGAAAAGACTATGAAGTATTTGTAAGTTAATTCCCTGTCTCAGTAGCTCCAAGACTACAAAGACTCAGACCTTTTCAGCCTGGCATTACACAAACACCAAGTGTTGTACAAACACCTGCACCATAAAGTAACAGCATAAGAATTTGTACCAATTTTCCTGGTTTTATTTGTCCATCTGAGAATAAATAAATAATTTTTGTAAGAGAAAAAGCAGTATCATAATTTAATCTTAAGCATAAGTAAGCATGGAAACACATTTTTATATACTAAACACTTGCTGACTAATAAACAACATTATTGTACAACTCCCTCCTGTTGGGGATAATTACTGTAGTGTAAGAACCACAGGCGAGGAAATGCAAAAATGCACGTTGGTTTAGGCTTTTCATTCAGAATTCCTTCCACAAGGAAACATGTATTCTTTACAAGTCCAACGAAGCGTCATGAAAATCAGGTTGTCATCTTAAATAAGGAAAGATATGTTTCATTTACATATGTGCACTTATTCCCATACTTCAAATTAAACAGAATAACAGCATAAGAACTTTGACAAGTTTCTTTTTCTTATACACACGCTTATCTTGAATGTGAACTCTGTTTCACTGGACCCTCCTGCTTTGAACAAAAATTGTCCCAATATGCAGAATCTTCAGGTGTGACTGGAATACCAGATGCAACTAAATCTTCAAAAGTCAATAATGTAAATTGTGGTTGGTTAGGCTCCATGGAATGTACCTAAAGAAAACACATATTAGCATAACATGAATCAATAAATATCTATTTTCTTCCTGTAAGATTCTCTGTCATGTTTAAACTATACATTGCTTACTGAAGAAGAGAGAAAACATTCTACATTTGAGACTAATGTCACTTCCCCTAATTTAGGCTATGCAGTAACTATCAAAGCATGTAACAGGCCACATAGAAAAACTGAGTTTTTTGTTGAAACGCAGTTCACAAAACTGATGGAAGAAGGGCTATAGAATGCTGCAAGTATGACAGAATGACAGTTTAAGTCCAGTAAAAAAGAAAAAGACCACCATCAAACAAACTGTACTTCATTCTCCAGCAGATATGATTATTTGAGAAAATTGTGCGAGGATTTATTCCACTAGAGGTGTGCCTATTTGTACTCTTTTTAATACCAGTAGTCACTGCGGTTTTGAATGCTTCTCTCAGACCCAAATGCTACTTAAAACCTAAAGTGGTCACAATCAACCTGCAATTCCCCATGTAAAACTCACATTAAATGCAGACTGAGATATCACAGATGATAGCGTTGTGGTCTTCATGTTAGTTTCATCACTCCAAGAAAAAAAATCAGATTTCTAAGAAAAAAAAGATTTTTTTTTTGAGCACACTACTGTGCAGACTGCTGTATGCCATCTCCAAATGTAATTTTTCCAGACAGCAGGGCAGATAGCACAGCTTGCATCAATCAAACATAAATATAGCTGATTCTTCTAAATGGGCATTTGCTCAAGCTACATATTCTTAATGTTTAACATTTCATAAAATTCAGTAGTGCTCCTCTGCAGTGGTGTTACTCAGTACATCAGACAAACTGACTCATTTTTGAGGAGCCTGTCAGGGTCTCTCTGTGTGGCAGCACAACCCTCTGGTGTATCAGCCACTCCTCCCAGCTTGGTGTCACCAGCAAACCTGCTGAGGGTGCCCTGCACCATCATCCAGTTCATTAATGAAGATGTTACACAGGACTGGACCCAGTACTGACCCCTGGGGCACATCACGGGTAACTGGCCTCCAAACAGACTTTGTACCACTATCACCTCACCCTGGGCCCAAACGTTAAGCCAGTTTCCAATACACCTCACTGTCTGCTTACCCAGCACTCAGCATTTTTCTAGGAGGATCTTATGAGAGATAGTGCCAGAAACAGAAGGCACTGAAATACAGGTAGACAATTACCCACTGCTCTAACCTCATCTACCAGGCCAGTTGTTTCATTGCAGAAGTTTACCAAGTTGGTCGAGCATGACTTTCTCTTGGTGAAGCTATGCTGACTAGTCCTGATGATTTCCTTGTCCTTGCTGTGTCTGGAAATGGTGTTCAGAACTAGCTGTTCTGCCACCTTTCCAGCAATCAAAGTGAAGCTGTCAGACCTGTAATTGCCTGAGTTCTCCTTCTTCCATTTGTTTTCTTCCAGTCTTTGGGCACTTTTCCCAGTCCTGGTGATGAACCAAAGATTATTGAGAAGGGCCTTGCAATGCCAGCTGTATCCCGTAAATATTCATTAACTTCATCCAGTTTGCTTAAGCATTCCCTGACCTAATCCTCTTTCTCCAAGGGCATCTTCCTTGTTCCTTCCTCTTTCATCCCTGCAACCTAGGACTCCTAACGGCCAGTCTTGCTCATAAAGACTGATGCAAAGGTGGCATTCAGCACCTCAGCCTCTTTCAACATTTGTCTTGTTGAGCAAAACCCTTCCCTTCTGCTTCTTTGCACTTACAGAACTGCTTCTTGTTGCTTTGGCTATCTCTGGCCAGATTAAATTCTGTTTGGGTTTTAGCTTTTCTAACTTCATCCCTGGATGCTTAGATAATATTTCTGTATTCTTCTCATGTTACCCATTTTTGCTCCCACCCTCTGTATGCTTCCCTTTCTATGTCCGAATTTGGCTAGGAGTTCCCTTCAGGTTCCATGCAGACCTTCTGGCCTTTTTGCGTGACTTCATATACAGTGAGATGGAACTCTCTTGAGGGTGGAGGAGATGATCCTTGAATGTTAAGCAGCTTTCTTGGGCTCAGCTTTCCTCTGAAGCCTTATCTCACAGGACCCTTCTTTGTCCTTTAAGGAGAAGAAAGTCTGCTTTCTTCATGTTCAGAGCTGTGAGCCCTCCTCACTGCCCCAGGATCCTGAACTCCACCATGTCGTGCTCTTGGAGCCCTGCAGCCACAGACAGATCTCTGACTCATCATGTTTATTCCTCAACCTGAGTGCACTGGTGTACAGACACTTCAGCGGCACTCCAGCACATTGAGGTCCTGGAGAAGATTTGGAGAATTTGTTTATAATTGTGCCTTGTAGACCCTTCCTTGCTTACATCCAAGTGCTGGAGGTGACTCAATCCAGGTCAATTTTGAGGATTGTGTTATCCCTTCCTGTCACATCAATGAAGGTAGGTCAGTAAACAGGCAAAAAGCAAAGATGTCTATTCTCCACTTCAGTATTTGAGCAGTAAGCTACTGCTAGGAATAAATGCAGAGACAACAAAACAGTTTGTGCTTGTTGTAACAACACAGAAAAATTCTTAGCTGTCAACACAGACTGAAAGCGGAAGAGATAGAGCTGCCTCTCACTTTATGTGCTTACATAAGTGACATGGTGTTGAGACATTCCTGTTCATTTGACATTTTGGAGATGTGCAGGAATGGTGCCTACAGCCCTGCAAGTGACATCACAGCTGCGTACCAAATATGAACCAAGCCTCCGAGCTAAGTAGTTGTTAACAGATGTAGTTTGAACTTCAGCACATGCTTGTCTGAAGGAAGTGTGTCCTGACTGAATTCATCACAACTCTTGTGAAATTTAGTAAGTGACAGACAGAGGATACTTAATATCCTACACAGGATTTATAAACAATTTTAAACTCAGACATCTTTTACTGAGACTTGTCTCAGGTAAATGTCTAGATCTAGGTTAAGAGCATGGATAAATGTTCTCTTTCTTCAAGCATATAGCAGTCACTAGCATTTTGATAAGACTCTTGACACTCGAGATGAATTGCAGTACATTGACACGACAAATGGTCTTTCCTGGGAATTGTAGGTACATGCTACCACTTTGTGAAGAAAGCTGAAAGCAGATGTTCTGCAAGCAGGCCATAATGAATTACTCCTGTGATTGCAGAGAGGGAACAGACACAAACACCGACATCCTGATACAACTGGGTAACATTTACACATGTTAAGCTAGAATGAACGTTTTCTTTCGACATATCTAGCAATAAATAGAATTCTTTTTATGGTTCTTTTACAAAGAGGGAAGATAACTTTCATTTCCTCCTGTTAGAAGGAGCCCTAAAAAGGCAGAATGCAATAGTACATAAATTTTCACTTAATTTCCTTACTGGGAAGTCTCAGAATGTTCTCTTGTCCTGCTTAAAACGACCTTTCTTCATTGAATTGAGAAAATGAAATTTACGTCATCACAAATTTAGTCAGTGGACAAGTAAGCCTTTGAGACTCCTCTTGATTCAAAGACTTTTCATCATAACCTTCGATATCATGACTGTTCTTTCTATGATAAGTTTAAGGTATCTGACCATGATGGTGAAGGTCAATACTTAAAAATCCTGGATTTCTGTAGAACACTTAGGTAATTGTCTTTCAAAATAATAGCCACCTTCTTTTCACCTCAGACTTACAGTTATGAGTATTCCTGTCAGAAGGATAATATGCAACCCCACCAGGAACTTATGTATGTCCTGTCAAACAGAAGGCACGTAATTTCTTAAAAAATATTTGTCCACTGATTTATCACAGTAAATCCTCAAAGAGAGTTTAATACCTCTTTTTCTCAATGTAACCAATAGTAGTTAAAAGGTCTGCCTCCCTTTGTTATGCATGAACATAGACTTTGTTACCATGACAGATAGTGTGTGTTACCACTTTCATGCTTTTATCCATTCCTATACTAATATTCTTTTTTTTCTAGTTCCTGGTAGAATCTTTGTATCTAAATAACAGAAAACAACTAACCCATTTGCATGTGAGCAACTAGAACACCAGAGAAAAATCTGGCAATTTGTCACTCTCTAATTTACCAACTGTCTGGCTGTTTTGGCTACAACTTGCCAGTCTGCCTCTCCCTTAAATTTGACTTTTATTGCTATTTTAACAACTGAGGTATTTTTTAAATTACATGGAAAAGCCTGAAAAGCTTTCAAGTAGCTTTGCTCTTTCTCTCAATAGAAACACCACATGGAATGAAGACTAACACTGCTGTTCTTCCCATCTGCTGGTTGTTGTTGCTTGTCTCAAGGGTTATCTTGTCATAATGGTGTTTGAGCAATGGATCTGCTCTGGGATACATGCACTGACAGTCCCCCATTAAAATCATCTTGGTGAGGTGTCATACAAGTTTAGCAGTCCAGATTGGTTCACTGTTTCCATTTCCCTTGGTGAAAACCATCTTTCCCACATGAGTACAAGCAGGCTGTGACAAAAATCACTTAATCTTCTCTTGAATGAACACATTGAATACATGCATTACAGACTTGACATTATCTGTTGCTGTCCTCTGAAACTACTTCTCCTTCACAGGCTTTTCCTGAAATAGGCACAACAGAACTAGAGGAAATAGCTCAGTAATACTGCTTGGTTCTGGTTAATACTGTGCCTAAGATAAGCAGCCTTCTTGGCCCTGTATATGAGATAACACACTTTTAGCTACAGCGTAAGTTTATATTCAGTGTAACCACCATGACATGAAACTACTTCACAATTTCTTACATCAGAATCCTTCTGGACAAATCCCTCCTGTTTCCCCAGTGCCACTGCAACATGATGATGGTCATCCAAGCGGGTTTCCTAGTAAAGATGAAAAATGGCAATGTAAATGCATTCTCTTTACTGTGTCTCCAGAGTATAGACTATATAAGTGTTTAGAAAGGGTTCAGAACAATAGCAGAATGTAATTTAAAGTACTTTATAATAATGACATTCCAAAAGCAATAGTACTTTTTAGCAGTTTTGTTGAAGAGCTCAATGATGCAGAAACATTAAAATGTTCACAGGGCTGAGAACTGGTTACTATAGGTTACCAGCAACTGATCCATTTGTAGGTATCTATATTCAAGTTTGTGACCTGAGCATTTCTTTACCAGTCCCTTCTAAGTCTCAAAACCATATAACCCATCTTAGCTATCCTTTTCCAGTGAGATGAACTGTGAACATCTGGAATGCACTCTGAAAAACAATGATGCCAGTGTAAACTCAAACCAATGACTCTCTCCCTCGTGGCTTCAGACAGCATGTAAGAGCACAACTTTAAACTCCTGACATAGTCTGAGTACTGCTATGTGCAAATACAAATCAACATTTTTAGATGTATAACTATATATTTAGTAATACAGTTTTTACCTATTTCATAGTTTGGTTTGGGAGTGTTTCCTTCTAGAAATACTAAAAATTTATCCCAAACAATTTCAGGAAAAAGAACCCCAAAGACTTTTACTGTTTCTGAATAATGTTTATTCTATAGCCAGGCCATAATTCCATTGACTTTTAAAAAATATATATATCTAAGGGGAGAAAATAAAATTTTCCCTTCTTCTTTACCCAAAAGTTTTCACGTAATTTCTGCACACTTTCTAAAGTAGAAATGAAGAATAACAAGAATTTTACCTAGGAAAGTGACCTGTTTCGATATTGCCATTAATCTGAAAATTAGAAAGTCATTGAGATATTCTCCTGGGACTGAAACACAGGACTCCTTTAATATATGAAACACAGGACTCCCTTAGCACAAGTGCCTTACTATAAAGCATACATTAATAAAAGTTGGGTGTTGGCTGCTGTGCTCCATCACAACCGCTTTTGCAAAACAAGAAGCCAAGCCCCAGAAGATGATAAGCAAACAGTAGATGCTATGCCTAACGCTAACTGCTCTTGGAGAAAAACAAAACCAAGTGGACTAAGATGATAAGGGAAAGGAATGCAAGCTAATGGGTTTGGCTAACCACTTTTTTCTGCAGGACAAGGGCTTAACCCTTGTGGGCTAAGCGATAAGAAGGAAGACGCATCCTAACTGCCGTTTTTATGACAAATAGAAGAACTGTCACAAAGGATAGAAAAACGTAACAAAAGAATAGGAACATAACTAATATGCAATTATAGATGAAACTAATGTAGCAATAAAGTGTGTAATAATAAAATTAAGTAAGCATTAGCAAAATAGGTGTGATGAATGTATTAGATAAGAATAGCATGCCCTGTTTGTAACCGAAAGATAAGAAAATCACAAGTTATGTAAAACCCCAATCCCTTAAGACTGTAACTTTTAGATAAATGAACAAACAGGGTGGATGCTGAACTTGTAAATGTATAAATAACCTCTGTAAGATGAGCATGGCAGAGATGCACAGGGAGGTGTGGTGTTAATCCCCTGCATACTGCATGCTCCCCCTGGCCAGGCCAATAAAGGTGTGCTTTACTTTACAGTACCTTACTGTGGAGCAGAGTCCTTTGAATCAGGACGTAAGACTGAATCTCCAATTTTGGCTTCCTTGGGAAATATTCTAACTGCACTATATAATAATATAAAGAAAGCACCATGATCTCCTCTTATTTCCTCTGACAGGTTGTTGGTTGCCTCATTTTTCTCCCCTTTTAATCTAAGCAACATGTCTTTTAGAACAATGGTGTCAGTCTGCATTAGGCTTCTCTACAGTTCACCTACTCTACAGAATTTTCAAAGACTGCAGTTGCCAGGATACCATTTCTGTGATTCCCAAACAGCCCTGTATATATATTAAAAAAAAAATAGTGCCAAGCTTCTTGGCTCAAATCTACTCAGCCCTGCTCAGCCAAGGCAGCAGCTGCTCCAGTCATGTGTAGCACGAGTACCACTGTAAAGCTGGAGGACTTTTCTGGCAAACGTGGGTGCCTTGGTGAAGTAGTGCTGCTGAGGAAATAGAACTGTGCTTTTACTTTGATCTCTTCAGCACCAAAACTGTGCCTATTTGACAGCTTCAGCAGTGAACTTTATAACCCTCACCTACTTAAAAAAACCCCATCAAGCTCATGTTGTCATACCTTTCCGCAATGTGCTAGTAAGAAAATGAGTATTTCAAATTTTTAGATTAAGAAAAATATTTAATATAAGAAACACTAATAAACCTACAGCTTAAGCAGTACTTTAGATGACTGCGAGAGCTATACTTGTACTTCCTATGAAGTATTTTACTGGGTTTTCGCTTCCTTACTAGGGTACAAAACTGAAAATAAGTCAAGCATAAAGAATGCTACCTCAGAGGTAACCTTTTGTACTCAGTGTGCACATTTCTATAACTTCCTCAAAAATAAGCAAGACTACGAATATTAGATGCTTGATCAGGCGCTGCTAAACCATTTCTACAGTTCTAGGATGGCAGTGTTTTGTGTTTTTCTAGATGGAAAAATTACTATATGCCATTTTTAATCACTTCATTTTCTGCCCTTCTTTCATTTTTTTGCATGTCCAAGTGGGCAAAGACAGATCAGAACAGAGGGCACAGTACAGCACATTCAGCAGTGGCTTACACCTGTAATCAGAAGCCTGCAAACAGCTTCAAGCACAGAATTTTCTTTTTGTGAAGTCAACTTATATTACTTCTTGTTTGTGCAACTTAAAACATACCATAGATAGTACTTTACATACTGTTAGCAAAATAAAGTTTTTTCAATTCAAAGCTGCATTTAACAGGCAGTGACTGTTTAAATAGACCTTCCCTGCAGAAACTCTGCCCAATGAACAGTGAATGAAAAAGGTTCCATTTCATTTATTTCATGTATCCTCTGTGGTCACAAAAGTGTTTTCAGCATCTTAAAATAAAACATAACAAACTATGCCCTTCATCTATCTTTGCTGTTTCAGAGCAATGTAAATCCAAATGAAATACACAAAGGAACATCTTTCCTGGCCTTTACCAGTGGCCAGCAAAGTCCTTAAGCTATGCAATTAATGAAACATACTGAAACTATAAAAAACAGCAGATCAGCTTGCTTCCCTGGAGATATTGCTATACCAGCTTATAAAATTAGTAACTTAAATGGAAATAGTTGATTAAACAAAGAGGACAATCATATAGAATTCCTTCACCATAGAGAGCTTCTTAAGATTCCTCTCTATAGACCAAAAAACATGTAATGGACCAAAATTTGTTTTTGTCTGCACAGAACAAAAGTGTTACTAGAGCACACAGGGATTTACAATGATCTCATTTCAAAGACTCGGCAGAATGATGTGTCTGGAATTCAAATCATTATGAATTCACTCAACAACAGACAGCTTATGATGGAACTGTACCCTCCCAGTCAGCAGAATTGATTGATGAGTGAATCCAGTAGGATTAGCTAGTCTTAGAAATAAAAGTTTCTATTCTTATTTATTCCTGACAATGCAACAGGATTAACTTCTCTTACTGAGGGTGAAAGACACCAACTACAGTTGCACATCAGCAATTACTAAATATGTTTCAAATTGACCCAGGTAATCTCTCTTTGAAATTTATGTTCTGAAAGTAATCTATTTGCATATAAACAAACCAAGCAAATATTTGTTGTGAAAAAATGCAAAAAATTGTTTGTTCAACAGCAGTCCTGCCAGGTTATTCTTAATCCCAGAGTGAAGTTTAGGATAAATCATATGCTTCCTGTATAAATAATTGTATCCAAAGTTGAGGTAGGTAACAAAACAGAAATCTCTTATGTCTCATTTAAGATTTTTCTTTAGTATCAATTCCAGTAAGAGCTATCCAGTTGTTTTTCCTGATCAATTGTACACAACTGGGACCAATAAGGAAAGGGTCATGAATGGATTTAACATTTTGCAAATCAGTAACTAGAAATTTATTTTTTTTATAGTCATAGAATGGCTTACATTGGAAGGAACCTCAAAGATCATCTGGTTCCAACGCCCCTGCCTTGAACAGGGACACCTTCCACTAGACCAGGTTGCTCAGGGCCCCATCCAATCTGGCCTTACACACCTCCAGGGATGGGACATCTACAAGTTCTCTGGGAAACCTGTTCCTGTGGCAATATATTTTTCCATATATAAGATCTACTACAAATCTATCTTATAAACTTATGTTGATCTCTTTAAATGATAGAACTTGTCATAACTGTTTTCAATCAACTTCCTTCGTTTTTACTAAAATTAACTACTACTTCATTCTTGTCACAGTTGAATATAGTAGGCAGTTCATACCACACAGCCTCCTCACTGGCATGGCACTATGAGAAACTGGTGTCCTTGACTCTGTTTCAGTGTGTTATCAGCACTATTCTCGTCCAAAATTCAAAACACAGCACTATGCCAGCCACTAAGAAGAAAATTAACTGTACCGGAGATGAAACTAGGACAATTGTCCAAGTTTATTTTCTTCAAAGGAAGTAAATGGAGCATATAGAATAACCCATAATAATAATCATCATCATGACTCCATCCTAAATCAACACCCTGACAAAATACTGTTATCACTCTTCACTGAGCTAGCTGTCTTTTAGTTATTACGCCACAAAGTCACCTTTTTAAAATTAGGAAAGTGTGCACTGTCTATATGAATAAAGCATACTTAACACATATAGAAGACATATCTAAAAATTAAATTGATGTTTTTAAATGAAGCTTTTTTCCTCCAGCTCCTTCCAAAACAGCTGAAGGGAATCTGCGTAGCAATCTCTAGAGTACTATATGGAAACAAGACCGTAAAGCTACATCCTTCCACCAAGATGAAATAAGAAGAGGTTGTTTCTGACCAACTGCCTTCCATTCAAGCTAAAAAATATGGGGAATGAAGGAGGGCAAAAGATACTTTGAGCAAAATTAAACCCTTGGTAAAAGGACCGCAAACAGTCAACTAACAAAGCAGTTAATTTGGTACTTACAATGAAATAAGACAAACATTTTTGCACTGTTCACAGGAAATTCTATCTCCAATTTGAATCGGCTTTGCTCTGACTGTGAACAGTTACAGGGTGTCTGAATAGTGTCAACTTTGATTTGCTCTGATTCATTAGTATTTCTCTTGACCTTTTAGTCATGGCAAGTAAAAGGTGGTGGATCTTTTCCTGGTCTTTATGAATTTAAAGTTGTCTTTTTTATATTACATGGTACTTTCTGAAAGAGATTTCAGACTATTTTGTGTAATTTAAATGGGAAAAATCCACTTTCTTTCTCCTTTCCATTTTCAGTAAATTGGGTTCGCTTTAAAACTGAAATGAGACAATCAAAAATATGTGATAATTGAATTTTAAACAGTCTTGCTCTCTTTGATAATGTCCTTTCAGTAAGATATAGGCAGTTCTGCAAAGTAAAAGTGAGGTCATTATATTTTTTCATTTGATAGAAAAGGCTTTCTCAAGCAAACTTAGCACAACAGGGAACCTAAGGAAAAGACTGTATCAGTAATATGTAGTCTTACAGGTGACTTAATGTCTGCTCTTGGGTGACTCTTTCAGATTTCTCAAAATTAGTGTTTTCAACTAAGAAGTTATTTCAAAAATCTGATGAGACAAAAAAGACTTTTCTAAGTAAGAAAACAGACACAAAATTAAAAGAAACTTGGGAAGAGACAAAAAAGTAAAGCGACGCTTAATTTTAGGCTCTCCACAGATTGGTAACTGAAACACATTTTATTTATTTGATTTTAATGAATGTTGATATTTAAATGAAATTATATCCCAATTGAGCTTGTATTTAAAGGAAACTTGGTATTAAGTCCTTTCTTTGAAATCCAAGAATCTGCCTCATTATAATGCTGCACTCTTGGGAAGCAGGAGGGCAAGCATGGAAGTGGAGACATTCCTCAGACAAAAACTGCATGAATATTCTAGCAGTAATTACTAAGTAATACGGAAAATTCAAACAATTAGAAAGCATTTAAGTATGCTTAAATACACAGGGAGCTATCTACACCATCATCTTCAGGCTTTTTCTGTCACTCAACCACAGGCACATCAAAGACCAAAATGAGGAGTTCCAGAATTCAATGAAGAGAGGTAGATGTTCCCTTGGCCATGGTACACTGCAGTAATACAGAAAGCATTCTGGTACAAGATGTGTCACAGGCTTTCCCAATAACATCCTTTGCCAATGTGATTCCAACTAGTGAATTTCATGACATACTGATATTGCTATACTATATAGGAATTGAGTAAGAGAACTGATTTAGTATGCAGAGACTTGTAAAATAACACACAGCCAAAAGTGCATAAGAATGCTGAATGAAGGAATGAACTGGGAGGAAAGAAATGTATGCTCTGAAGTTAAACATTACTGGAACATTCATTCTTTCATACCACATGCACAGGCTACATGTAGTTTGTATACTAAAGAAAATAAACATACAGCAGAAATTTGTCATTTAGTCAGCTCTATTGGAACAGCTGTCTCCAAAAATACAGGTATTTTCAAAATGCAAATATGTATTCGAAACTGAATAATCTTACCGAAAAGTGCACTTGATAGTTTGTTCCATTTTTTGCTTTGTTTAAAGTGGTTGAACAAACATGCCTCTGGGATGTAGAGAAATGGGATTGTGATTTAATTTGTTTTTAAAGCTTGTTTTTTTAGGTAATTAAACAATTTGAGATCATTATGAATCAGAATCATCTAGGCTGGAAAACACCTTCAACACCAGCAAGTCCAACTGTTAACCCCGCACTGCCAGGTCCACCAGTAAACCATGTCCCTATCAGTTCTTCCCTTACATATCCTTTAAAATACATGAGATGATACCGATAATTTCTTATCAAATATGAAAGGATAGATGTTTTAGTGATAAGCCCCAATAACTTTGAAGAAGGAAAACAAAATTCCAAACCCCAAGACTCAAGACTATTGAGGCCAAACTAATCTTCCAGTAAGCAAATTTTTTCAGCAGCCACTTCAAACCCACAAAAACACGTGTTTCTTGTGTGGACAAGAAGTTCCAAAGGAGCTGAAGATGCCTCCTCCATTTCAAACATCTAATATATGCACTAATGGGGCTGGTTAATCACTAGTCCCATTCTAGACCAACTGATGAAGAACTTTAAAATCTCAGACCTGTTCAAGAAATCAGGTCTGAATATATTTCTGTGCCTTAGGATGACTTTCCCAGAGTGCAGAAAATGTATTTCAGGCACAGGAAAAATAAAAATACATTATAAAGAATCTGTCTATGGGGTGTCCTTGCAATCATAAAAAATACTTTGAAGTGCTGCAGATTTATATCCTAAGTTTTGATTAATATAGGCTCAATGGGGTTATACAGAATAAATGTGTGAAATTGCAATTAAAAAAACAAACAAATATGCAATGCAACCATAAGGAGTTGAGACTGCTTATCACTAGTGAAAACATGCTCTTTACCTCAAATGTCCACTCCTCTTCTTTTTCTCCATCCAGAAGCATTTTTGTTTCCTTATACACCTTCCCTATTTCCAGTTGCAATGGAGACACATTAAATTCAATTCTTTGCAAGTTAAAGCCAATTCCAACTCCAATGGCCTTTAAGAAGCTTTCTTTTAGGGCCTAAAAGACACAACGAATGTGTTTTATTTATACTGACTGTTTTCAAACTGTTCTATAAACATTACTTCTGAGCACACATTAGACAAAATAAATTTAAGACTTATACTACTGTAAATGTAGAGGGCAGACTGATGCAATTATCAAGAGAACAAATTATCAGCATAGTTTATACCCAGCCTAACTTGCTGCATTAAAACAAACATGCAAGTGACATTACTCAGTGTCACATACAGATATGAACACCTTACCTTGTTCTGGCTATGTGTTTAAAACTACTAATAAATCCCGTTGGAAATGTCAGCTGTAGCATGATTCTCAAAGTTATTCTGATATTAAAATAATCACTGAAATATAAAGTCCAAGAATATCTTCACATGAAATGGTATCAGGTAGCACCAGGAGAGTTTAGATTGGATAATGGGAGAAACTTCTTCATCAAATGGCTTTTCAAGGACTGGAACAGACTGCCCATGGAAATGGTTGAGTCACCAACCCTGAAATTCTTTTAAACAGGGGTATAGGTAGTGCTTAGGGATGTAGTTCAGTGGTGGGTTTGATGATCTTAGATGTCTTTTCCAAGCTAAACCATTCTATGATTCCATGCAACTACAAAAAGATTACATTTTTAATATAATGAAAATAGTAAGTTATATCAGAAAAGAATGTGAACATTTGCAGACTTTAAATAGGAAAAGAAGTATTACCCAGTGCCGATAAAACATATCCAGCTGCATCCATTCATTACTCATAGACTTGATTACATCCCACTCCATTTCAGTAAACTGTCGCTTCATTATGTGAAAGAAATTTGGAATTGAGCTACTACCTATAAATCAGACAGAGATATTCGCAGAAATTTTAACATACTAGTAATAATAAGCAAATGAATTACTTCACGTTATTGCTCTAGAAAATACTCATAAGAAAAAAAAAAATTATGAACCAACTCTGCTCCACAATTTGAATTTACACAGCCTCAAAACAGTGACCTGATGATTGCTCAGGACAAGGTATTTCTAGCATTCTCTAATAGGCAAAGTATTTAACCAATGCTGATTTTATATAAATATATAAAAAAAAAATTAAACTACAAAAGTAGCATATACAGTCTCTGGCATCTGACAGCTTGATCTAGTAGCATTTTATAAAACAGTATGCTGTTTGTCAAAATTTATCAAGCTATTCTGCCTCCCGCCCTTGGATGCTGGGATACAAAAGAAACACTTTTTTAAGCACTTGTAGAAGCACAGTCTTCCAAACTTATCACACACATATTAAGCTATTTGGATTGGATTTACTCTGGAAGAAAAATGGGGGTAGAGAGGTGCCCATAATAACAGTAAGAAATATACCAAGGAAAAAAAAAAATCCTCCAAAAAACCCAGCTTCAAACTACCAAACCTTCAAATCCTTACATTAAATTTAAGCTTCCTCTAAAAATAAGAAGAGCTGTGTGGCAGCTCTTTGGGGGCTACACCACTCTTCCCCACTAGTCTAAATTTACCTTGTAGAAGACACTACAGTGTATGGTTATAGTGATCAATGGCATTTCTATAGTGCACTGAAATCTATGGACCTTGTTACAAGCTTGGCTACCCAGGGCCTACATTTATCAGCATCCCATGCAAGCATCCAAGTCCAACTGGGCTTACAGGTGGCTAAAGAGACAACGGCAGAAAACAACCTATTTTCTTTAGTAGGGATAATAAAAATCTAGATAGAGACAATTCCACATATTGAGACAATTTCTTTGATAGGTTACTCAATGTTCTTACTAAAAATAAAACATTAGTCATATTTAATCCAAAATATTTTTCCCCTCCCAATATCACGCTACCTTGAAGAACCCATTCACTAAATAATTGCTTAAGATGCAGATTCTAACTGTAGCTGCGCCAGTAATTCTTTGAGTTGACCAGGCAAGGAACTTTCTTTTCTACAGTCGTGATCCCCATCTTACACCAGGGCTAAAGGCATTAAGCCTTCTCTATAAAGCAGTTGTCTTCCACAGATATTTAAGCACTAAATAAAAACAGGTACTGGCAGCAGTAATAACTGATTTGAACAAACTAATGTTACACTAAAGCACACATTCAGGTTTTCTCACAATTTCCAAACCATACTGCAAAGCGTTATCTGACACACACATCCCACAAGACATGGCAGTGACATTTCAGAGATGCATTTTTAAAGTGAAGAGAACATCTTAAGACAGATTTTTTTGTTGACGGTTACAGCACTAAGCTAATGGAATGATCCAGAACAATCTAAGGACACGACTAACTTCCCTCTGGAGAAAATAACAGTAAAAGAAAAAAGCAACCACAATGTTAAGTATGCTTTGATGAATTACCGAGGCAAATGCCATATCTATCTATTTACACAATCCAACTTCCCTGAAACAATGAAAAATAAGAAAAAAAGAATTGCTGAACTTAGAGAAAGGTATTTTCTTTCACCTCTGTGTTTCTATGGCCCATTTTACAATCAAATAATTACACATAACTACATTAATGCCTGCTCTAAAAAATCCACCTTTTTTTCCCCCCCTTTCTCTCTTTTCTCAAATATTTAAGGCAACACTGGTGAGGCTCCAGCCTGTTCTTGTGATTCAAACTACAAAACATTCCAGAATGTCCTGGTGTACCCTTCCGCCTCTATTACTTTCAGAGAGTTCTCATCCTTTCAATAACTCAGGACTACCAGAGAAAACCACCCAAAACTAGTCACGCTACGCTACCTTCAGCATGCAAAGGCATATAAGCGCTCCTGCATTGCCAGTCCTGCCATCTGAACTTTATCACATGTGGTGAATACACTCCATACTTGAACCACTTAGTACACCAAGTGCACACCAAACCCATATGCTACTGCTTTCTCCCTCATTGTTCACCCCTTTTCTTGTCCTAGGTTTCTTCAACTGTTCAGCTACCCTTCTCAACACTCATGTTCAAATTCACACAGTACTCTCCCTTCCACTCCCACTGTCTGTCACATTCCTGCTCTGAAAAGCTCAGGCACCACTTTGTCCTTAAGTGCACTCACTCCCTGTTTCTTTAAGGCAGTGCAGTTGCTTTGCTCTGAGGAATGGATCAGAGGACTTAGGACTACTATTCTCCACAAGTTACTTGCAGTACCACAGCCTGCCTAGTCCATCTCCCCATATTTACTTCAGTATCAGAGAAAGATTCACAGAACCATGGGGAAAATGTAGGTTGAAAAGGACCTCTGGAGACCACCTGGTCCAACCTTCTGTTGAAAAACAGAGCCTTATGTTGGGTTACTCAGGGCCCTGTCAAGCAGAGTATTTCATCCCTTCTCTAGGGAACCTAGTCCAATATTCTACTGTTCTCATCGTGAAGACTTGTTCTACAGAGACAGAATTCCCCCTGAAGCAACCTAAGCCTGCTGCCTTTTGCCCTGCTCCTGTGCACGCTCATGAAGACAACTACCAACATCCTCTCTGCAGCTACATTGCAGGGAGGCTGTGATTAGATTCCCCTCTTCAGAACTATTCCCTCTTCAGGGTCAACAAACCCAGCTCCATCAGCATTTCTACATAAATCAAGTTCCCCAAACCTCTAATCACCTTGGCGGCCTTTTGCTAAACCCCCTTCAATTTTCCCATGTCTCTCATTACATAGGAGATATGAAGGGGACAAAACTAGAAGCAGCATAAAGTTTCTGTTTAAATGCTATGTTTTTTGCTTTTAGTTTGACTAAAAAAAAAGTCTCATTTATGAAATTGGGAAAAACTTCCTTCGAAAGAACAGGAACAAGTCCATATAGCAATTAATTATTTGGTTTTAAATTTGCATTTCTAAAGTAGCTCTCCCTTGACAACTTGTTTAGAAATAAACCTACTTCTTAAGTAAGTACTTCTTAATTGTCTATGCCAGGAAATAGAGTTCTTCCAAATAACAAACTAACTCCTTTTAATGCTGAGCATTAATTATATTGCCCTCTCTGATTTTAAAATACATTCCTTGTTAATAAATTTTTAAGCACATGAACTCCTTAAGAATATAAACTGAGTAATCTTTCAAAAATTGCATTCTATTCATTAAAAATAAGATCTAAACCCAAAGTTAAGTTTCTTCATTAAATTTAAAGCACACAATACCCTGGAAATTTCAGGAAGAGTGAGGAGAGGAAATAGTGAGTGATACTGGACAAAAGACTCCAATATTAAGCCTGGAAAGTAAACATGCTATATGCAGGTAAGTGTGCTTGTTCATGTGAGTGCATATGTGTCTGCATTTTGGATTTTTTGCATGAGCTATTTACATTAATACATAATGCCACGTTTTCCACTGCAATGGGTTTTTGTTAAATTTTTTCAAAGACTAGGCAAAAACTCTGCTTTGCATTTTCCCTGTAGAACAGTAATGCCACAGACCAGATATAAAAGACTGATTTTAAAAAGAGGCAGGAGTGAAAAATAATAAAACAGACTATATCCTCTAGTCCTGTTTGCAAATGCACTGTAGAAATACTACATAAATACAGTGTAATTTCCCCCATTTTTCTCTCTGCTAAAGAACCCAAACAAGCTGCATTTGTAGGAAGATAAAGGCAACCAGAATTAAGATCCATGTAAACTATGATGCTAATAATAGTGAAAATTACTACCTACAAGGCTAATACAGAAATCTTCATACCATTTTTTACATTTTTACAAACATCAGGTTATTCATAAATCAGCTTTGGTAATACAGTGTACACATCACAAAGGCAGGGTACAAACTGGTACCCCAAATAATTAAAACCATGACATGCATTCTCAAAAACAGTGAGAAGAGTAGATGACTGATCATCTTCGCTTCAGGTTTTATGAGTTTACAGTCTTCAACCTGTTTTAGTCAGATAATAACTAACTAGCTTATAAAGCTACTACTGCCAGCTCACTGATCAACTAATCTCCTGAAAAAACACCAGAAACAAACAAAACCAAACCCAAATAAACACAAAACAAACCCCAGAATGCTAACAGCCTCCTCAACAACTTGAACTACATAAAAGAAACAGGTCAGTGATCAAGAACTAATACTTAATCAATATAAGCAGTTTACTTTCAGATGGAAAAAAGGTGAAGTGGCAGTGTGACACATCATACATAGCAAAATGAACAACTCAGGCATGAACAGCTCAAGCTACCTAATAATGTGAAACACAGGGTAGCTATGAAGCTTATAAACTGACCAACTGTAATGGATGGATGTTTCAAGTCCTGGACTCTTGTGCTGACAAATCCTTTTGGTGTAGGACACAAGCCATATTTGATCACACTTTACTGTCTCTAAAGGAAACCAAAGTAACCTAATACAGAGAAAACATTTCTTCTGCAACAGATGCCCAAGTCCTAATTTTTATTAATACCAACTAACCCTTGTTTAGAAACAACACAAGGCAAATAATTAGTGAGATAAATGACTAACTTACAAGAACCAGATAGAACATTAACAATGCGTGTTTTTTTCAATCTACTAGCTCACACAGCTTTAGTGTGAATTGGAAATTGGATTTACATTCTCTGACCTCTACACTTCCTGTCAGTACCCCACAATTCTCCCAATTATATGTATGTTAAATATCCATTCTCATCATGTTAACACTGATGTGTTTTATCTTGGCACACCCCACAGAAGTACTAACTCTAAAATGCCTGAAAAATTGACATTGCCTCCTGTGAATTACTCAACATTTTCCAGATTGTAAAAACGGAAAAGTCATAAAGAGACTGAAATAATTTGATAGTGTTCGGTATTTTTTTTGCAGATAGCACCATTAAATCCCTGCAATATTAGAGAAACTCTTAAGGTTTCAATTGCATTAGTGTGGTTGGGTCTAACAGCAGTGATGAACATTTAAGCAAGCTGCCTTGATAGTCAGTGTAAAACAGAAGGAAGTAAAGAATCATAATGCCTTAGATAGCTCTACCTCTAAAACTTGACTGGAAAAATAGCAGTTTTGATACAGCTATGGCTTGGTTTAAAAAGCTTGAAATAAAATTAAAAGCTGTCAACTGGATACTTCATATCTAATTGATTTAAAGACAAGTAGCACACCGTCGGCAACAGATTCATGCTTTCTGTCACTTATTTTGAAAATTAAAAATAATGCCAGATCGTCTCAAATTTTGTTCAGACTCCAGAATATTTTTACATGTTCTTTCCTTGCTAAATATTCAGCTGGAATATATACTTGCTATTGAAGAGCTTGCAGCATGGCTGCAAGCTCATGGTTTTAGCTTGCTTCTCAGTCGAGAAAATAAAAGTATTTAAAATACAAAGGGTCTTAATTACTAAGATGACTCAGAAACCTCAAATTCTTTGAGCAAAATGTACTTACAAATAAACGGTAATAGCTAATAAGTGAGCAGTAACAAAACAAGAAACTCTTTCTTGTGTTTGTCAACTCATATCTTTTGCTTACTTAAGCTGTTTCCAAGAAGCTGTATGACCACAGCTAGCAGAGCTCTAGGTAGCCATAATATTTCAGCAAAAACATAAATTACCCCACAAAAATGGCATTTTAATCAGTTTTTCATTACAGAACATATATCAAACAGTTACAGCAATCATTGCATTGCCAGAACAGCAGGAACTCTACTTCCTTTCAACACTTAGGAAGTTATGCTGCATCACACTAAAAAACAACCTCCAAAATCTAAATAAACATAAAAATACACTTTCCTTTATAAAGCAAGTCATGAGGACATAACTACAGATGTAAAACAAAGTCCAGATGGTGTCTGATCATCTGTAGCCTTACACTACGTAGTACTACCAAGCCACCAGATCTCTGAAAAAGTTTTATTACATTTTATGAAGTAATATACTAGAAGGTCTTTCTACACATTCAGAGATATTGACTGAAATCTTTGGCAATTAATTCTTTCCTTTAAAATAAACATTTTAAAGAAAACCTGTAACTTAATACCACTTAACAGTCCAAGAAAACAAGCAAGCAAAACCCCACAGTTACTAGTCCAAGAAAAGAGACAAACAAAACCAAGGAGATTTAATCAGAATAGCAGATTTTCCATTCACAGTTTATCAAGCAGGAAAGGATAGGTATTTAGCAACAGTGTAAATACAGGGAAAGTAGGCCCATCTTTAAGAAGCTAACACCACTGCAGAACCTGGGGGTGCATTGCAATCCAGTTGGTCCTTGGTATATAAAATGTTATATTAGATAAAAGGGGTGAGGGGGAAGCCAATTCTCATCCTCATCTTCCACATGAATTTCACTACATGATTCTCAGTTTCTAACACCTCCTTGATCTGACTAATGCAGTTTTTTTCCTGGGAAGCTCTGCAACCTTAAAAAGCACAAGTTTATTCAAACTGAGCTGGTTTCCATGAAAGAGTCTGATGAGAGATGTCTCTAAATTTGGTGTGTAAATGGTCCTCAATATTGAAACACACACTCTGGGACTATGTCCTTCAACCTCATGATATCCTATGCAGTAATGAATCCAATGAACCAGAGCTGCTTTGTAACAGCAGAAGTCAGGACACCGCACAGAAGCCTGTCCCAGAACATGAATTGCACAGCCAAATGCAGTAAAAATGTCCCTTATTTTCACACTTAAGACTTTCCCACCTCTGTCTGTACACAGTCCTTGCCTCTTTTCCTCCTTCATAAAGAAGTCCAAAAAACCACAAATGATGACAGAAGCAGTATTAGCGTTTTACATTTGCGAATTAATCTCTCCTACATAAGGCCATTCTTTAAAAAACAGCTGAACAAAAAACAAAAAACCCAAAACCTTATAAAGCCATTTGTTTGGCTTGCCAGCAGCTGAAAGACTGTTTGTCCCACTTGACAGCTAAAATCCAGCATGCTTTGCTTTGTTTGGTCTTCCCACAGAGAAGAGACAGCAGTTAGCTAATCATTGGCATGTTGTCCCCCCATATCCTTCCCCCTAACATCACATAAATCAACTCCTGCCACTGCAGGAGCTGTCTTTTATCCAGCCAAAATATACAAGGAAAGAGGCAAGAGGAAGATAAATGTGCTGCTACATGGCAAAAGCAGATGAAAAAGCAGAGGCCCGCAGATGAAAAACTGATTAACTTCAATGGTCTTATTCACCTGTATCAGCTGTATCTACTCTTGTAGATATCATCTCCAAGCGTTTGCTTTGCTTTTATTAAATTGGTTTTTACTAGGAAAGAAAAAAGGAAGATACACAGGCTTAATACAGAACCCAACAAGTCTGACGAACAAACAGGAAAACTATGCAGGGCAGGTAATAATTTTTTAATACACTACAAAATTGGATTTTCCATCAAAATACAATACAGCACATAATAGCTACGAATGCTTAAAATTCCCTGCACCAACCCAATAAATGGCAAGAAAACAGCTACTTATGGAAGAAGCAAATGTCTCCTTATCCTAAATTTTCCTGAAAACCTGACATAACATAAGCAATCTGTTGTGTTTATGGAGGAAATATAAAAATATTTGCCTTACTAAAAATCAGAATTTCTCTTAGAAAGGAAACACATAGCCTCAGCGAAATGCAGCTGAGGCTATTTTTTTTTACATTTACTGAGGAGAGTTGGGAAATATTTAAGGTAAGTTTTTACCATTTCATAAGTCAGTATAAAAAAAGTCTGCAAGTCTGTCTCTAAAAGACTGTCTCACAACCTTGAAACCAGTGAGGGCTCCAAACTGTAATACCTACACAGTCAATATCCAAATAAGCTTCTAACAATGCAAAATAAAGTCAGCTTCTATGTTCCAGCTCTTGCAACAAATACATGTATCTGTGGAGCTGAAGCTATTGGAAATGGGCAGAGTTAGCACGAAACTCCTCAAAAGGCAATTTTTTAATACCTACATAGTAATTACTTAACCTCAGTCCTTGGATCAGATTTTTCTGCTACACTGTCTTAATTTGGAAAGCCAAAGCTAACTGTCATTAGTGCAGGCTGAGAAGCACTTTTAGTTTTGTTACAAAAAAAAAACCCAGTTCTATTTAGCTGCTCATTGTGACGGTATAACTTAATTTCCCAAAACACCAATTAGTAATAAATTGTGATTATTGTAAATTCACTGTGCAGAACGAAAAAAAACCCACAATACCAAAACAATCTGACAAGCATTCTTATAGTTACTCTTTGTTCCAACTCTTATTTTTAATAAAAGCTCCTAGTTTAGGATTTTTCTTTATTGCTAGTTTATCCTTCCTTTTAAACATATATTCTCCACATCTTAATTTTATAGTTCTGCATTTTGCTATCAGTTTATATTTTAATCCCAATGGTTTTACATTTTCCTATTAAAGAAATAGTCATAAAGGATTAAGAGTCTTTCTTTGGAAAATAAAGAAATTTTCCTTTAAAGAGGAGATTTAATCACAATATCAACTTTCTTTCACAGTTTATCAAGCATTGGTGCTTTATCAATTACAGAATTGTGTAATTCCAGCTGAAAACTGTGTTAGAAATGTGAATAAAACACAGTAATGAAATTGCTATATATTATATACTCTTTAAGAATACGTTTAAGATGGCTGTTTCTTCCCAGTTGCAAATAGAACAAGAACAAAGAAATGCCTCCCTGCTTACTCAGCGTAAGTACATAGCATCACTACGATTCTTTAGCTCCACAAGGATATCAGCTTTTTTAACATCCTTCACATCTGAAAATGATGTGCTTACATATGTACTTATAAATTTTGACTTCTTTGATCTATTAGAAGTAACATTTAAATCAAACTCTTTGTTAATTTCTTCATTCCAAGCAGTGCATCTACACACCTAGAGCTGTAATATTAGCTAACAATTTGGTGATTATCTCTAGCAGTAAAAGATTAGATGCTGATTACTGCTATGAGATTTACTGAAATACAACAATAAAACCAAAAACAGTTAAAACTTTGTTTACAGTAGAGTTAAATCACCTGAAGGACAAAAGCACTCTAAAGAACAATCTGCTTTGGAATTTCTTTCTAGGTCAGGAAATTCTTATTGAAAAGCTGAAATGCAGCAATTAAATAAACATTGCAAGTTCAAAAAATTGAACGTGGCTGCTAGCTAAAAGACATGCCAAATGCCTTAACTATGATGTAGGTGTGCCTAATTCAATTAGGCTTATGGATACACCAAAATTAACAGCACAAAGTTTAAAACTGTCTGGAGAGAGAGACTGAAGTACAGTATTTACCTTGTTCACGTTGGACTATAACGTGTGACCTCTCTCTGAATTGAAGATCTCTATCATCTCCTGCATTACCTCACCTCAATAATGTAATAATGAGAATAAAAAGAGAAGAATGAGTCAAGTTCTTTTTATATTTCCTTGCCTCAGAGAAAATCAGTTTCAAATAATCAGGTGTAATACCCTACTTTCTTAAAAAAGCACTTATGGGAGTATTTTTAGATCAAATTAATTTTTCTGTGAAATTCACATGCAGAAAATTTACCCTTTTATGTCTTTTAACAATCAAGTCTAGCATAAAACCAAAATATTAACGAGAAAAGCTAATTTTACTGCATGTCAAATGTTTAATTCTGGAATAAAACTGAGATTGGAGATGTCCGGATCAAAGTAAATACAGTGTGATAGGTAAGAAAGACTGCACGCTGATTTTCAAAGATATGGAATGAACAGCTAATTTATTTACCTTTGCAAATCCATCTAAGCTAAAAAATTGCATTAGTGAAAAGAAATTCACTTGCACAGCAGGAAAGCCCTCGAGCCTAAGATCTAAACATTTTTCAAATGCTCATGGCAATCTTTATTAAGCTATAATTATTTCCTAAGTCTCTGAGAACGTTCTACTTTAGAGAGTTTAAGTCACACCACTCACACCAAGTTGACGCTTGTTGCAGAATTTGTTTTCCATAAGTTAAAAATCAAACAAAAACTCAGTTTTTTTCTACAGGAGTTAACAGTACTGTGGGAATCCTTCTCATTTCTTTTTTGAACGGCTTAAAATAATTTCATACACATTACCTCTCTGGACAAATAATGTCCATAGAGGCTTCTACTAACAAATTTACAGGACAGAGTGCATTTTTCCAAATGACTCAAGAGTTTATCTTAAACTGATCTAAAGAGAAGAAAAATAATCATTGATCTCAGTAATTCTTCAAAAACAATTAAACTGGAAGACTGATTTAAATCTACAATAACCAAATAGATAACCAAAAGGTATCAACAGATAACCAAAAGGTAGCAACACATAACACCTAAAGAGGATATTTTCCTTTTCTACCATGACTAGAGTATTTACTTTAATATCTGAATAGAGGCAGAAAGGTGATAAACTGTTGCATACCTGTGGAACTTTTGAAGAACTGCTGCTGTTTGCCGTGGTAAGAATAGCTGCTAGTGTGGCCTGCCTTAACCTTTGAAGAAGGCTATGTACTGTAGTTTCATTTGTCAGATTTTAATAATGAAGCACAAATAATAAGGAAAGAGGCAGCTTCTTACGAACAGTAAGTAAAACAAAAATACATAGCACAGATTAAGAAGTGACATAAAATGTTTATGTGCACCAGGAGTCCCTGTTACATAGTAGCACACAAACAGCAGACATCCCAAAACTTTCAGCTGCAGGATATACTCTTGTGTATCCGCACTGCAGGTTTTGTATGCTCGCTGGTTGAACAATACAGCAATAGAACAGCTACAATGCTGGAGATCTCAATGAAGATGCTGTTGGGTAACATCACAAGATGAAGTACTTTGTATTTAAACAAGCCTTTGAAGAAACCAAACAAACCTACTGAAATGTACTTTGTTCATAGGAAACTCTTTGTCCTTGTAGCTGTTCCAAGGAAAGAGATTTATAGTGGATCCACCTTCAGAAATATAATGTACTTAGCAACGGCAGAACAAGAGCACCACTCAGTGGAACCATCAGAGAAAATAATACTGGCAGACTCAGTGTTACCTATTCATAGCTCAGCAACAACAGTTGCAGGTGATTCTACTAAGACAAAAATCTCCCTCAGAAAAATTTTAGGTGGAAAAAATGGCCAGCTTTAAATTGTAGTCTCTGTAATATGAACGAAAGTTCTATCCTTACTATTACTTACTTGCTGTCTCACTTTCCCACATACAATTATTACATTTTCATTAGTATATTATTTTTTTTCAAAAATACAAATTATAATTACAAAAACGAAGACATATGAGCCATCTTTCATCATTCAGTTTTTGGAATCACCAGCATCTCCAGAATAACCACTATTTTTCTCCCTCTGGGTAAAAACACTGAAGTCTGTAGCAGATCTCAAAGTATTACTTAGTCTTTAGACTTCAGAAATAAAGTTTAACATGTTTCATAAAACTTATCAGCTGGACATTGACAACATGCCTTTCAAATGTCAGCTGCATTTACAGCTGCATAAAATACCAGCAGAGGATGTAAGATATCCCTACTTCCACATATAAATTTTTTGATTTTTCTGTATAAATTTGAATTTTGCACTTCCCACGAAAAGTTTCAAATACAAATGCTTGAACATTTTGATTTTCACCATTTACCCACTGAAACGACGAAGTTTTTTGGAATGAGGAATTAAAACTAGTGAGTCCTGCGATAAGGCCAGTGGCAGCCCAACCACAGTATTTCCAAGGGTGCTGGGTCCAGCTGTTACCTTTTTCATGGCAGCCTGCAGAGTGCTGTGTTTTAGGTCTATGCCTAAGTGTTGATACCACACCAGCAACAGCAGTGTCTGCACGGCATCAAGGCCTTCTCTGTAACTCTGCTCCCCCAGCAAAAGGGCTGAGGGTGTGCAAGGCACTGTGAGGAGACATAGCTGGGACATCACCTTGCTTGTTTTGCCTGAGAGGGCTGTGATTAAAGCACCAGCTTCAAGCTTAATCTGTTTATTTGTGCCTTGTGTTACTGCAGTCCCATCAGGTGTGTCCCTGCACCAAAGCAGCCTTACCCACTGGACACAATTCCTGCCACAAAACACGCAACAGCTCTAGGGGGGATCCTCCAAAGGCTACCCTGCAGCCTCACATACTGAACACCTTTCTCAGAGTGAGGGTCTACAGCAGGTGGGAGTCACAGGAAAGAACTTCAGCTTGCAGCAAAGTGTCCATGCATCCTAGCTAAACATGACAATCCAAAAACGTACACTTGTAGTTATCATCAAAAAGCTGTAAAGCAATCAGACAGGAAGTTATCCAGCCAGGGTTTATCTGAACCTCTACCTTGCAACACAATGTATTTTGCAGCATAAAATGCCAGGCAACTCCAAAAAATGTGAAGAAAGATTCTCTAAGAACACAACTACTACTGTCATATCTGGTTAAACGTTTAAGGAAGATTCTAGAAAACTAGAATTCCAGTGAATCATAAATCCCAATATATTTCTCCTTTAACACAGTCATGCACTTGATGAACATCTGCAAACTAACTGATCTCCTGTATAATAAAACTGTATTTAAAAATACACTTTGCTACAATCCTAATTTTGGTCCTGAAGTTCACTAATCTATACAGTCATTTCATACAAATAAATCGGCCAGTAACTAAATATTGTAACTTTTAGTCTTTTCTCAGGAGCACCTCTCATGTTCCCTCCTCTAGATCCCCTCTCACTGAGGATTACTGCACATTCGCAGAGAATCCGTCTTGCCCGTTGGCTGACACATAAAATGTCCATACTGATGGGACAACTGAGTAACAGTCTGTGAAGTTCTCAAGGGGATGGATCCCATTGACCCTGTTTGGAAAGATGCCCCTGCTTCTACCTCACAGACAGCAAATCCATATTTAAAGTATCTGCAGATCCTGGTACCGCTCATATTATAGAAGGATTCATGACCTTATTTTCCCAGGGTTCAGCTTCTCTAAATGAGAAATATATCCATATCTGCCCTACAAGGCACCCCAAACTACACAACAAGGAGTGCATTTAACACTCAGAAATCCCAAATACACAATACATTCATACACTTTCTTCTGATTACACTACATTTTCTAGGACACAGATTGGTTATTTGGGAAATGTGAAAATGTTCAGTAGTCAAACACTGCAGAATCTGCTTTAGTCACCATAATGCATTACCTGGTAAATTAGTCTTCATAATGTCAATGCCAACTTGAAGCTCAGGCTCAGCTGCAAGGACTGCATAATCTCCTTGATGAGAGATATTGAAGTTGTAACGTGAATTAATAGTGAGTAAGTTATTAGCCAGGAAAGGTTTTCCTTTTGATGTCCTTTGCAAGTGTACTTCATTCCAAGGTATGCACAACTCTTCTGCAATTAATTTCCGCATCAGTAGGCGACCAGCCTATGAAATAAAACGGAAGTAATTCATACAGAACTATTGTGCTGTGTGGTTGCTAGAAAACCATCTGCCTAAAAAACGTTGCTTTCTTACTGTTGGTATCAAGTCGCGTATTTTAGCCAAATGATTTAAATTTCTCCCTTTTATAAAAGCTGTGTCAAGTAAGTTAAAGCAAAAGAGCTCATCAGAGTAGCAAATACATTATCACTATTAGCACAGTAACGCAAGACAAAAAGCAGTCCCAGGCTAGACAAATCAGAGTATTTCCTTCCTCTACCTTATTTATACTTTATGGCACAAATAAATGCTTTTTTACACCACTCTGAACAGTAAAATTATCTCAACAGCCTTCCTTTCAGTACATCCATTCACTACTTAGGTGTTAAACTACTCAACAGCTAAAAGTGATGGGTAATTCCTTCCAGACTAATTAGCAGGTGTGTATTACTATATTATTAGGCGAGATTTAAAACCTGAATTACGTAAAACAGCTTTATTCTCCTCCTCGTTGCACTGATGGCTCATGACTAGTCTCCCAGGGTACGCTGATTTTGTCTCCTGACTTGGTATCACGACTTAGAAGTTGAGAAGTCTTTCAGAGCAACTACTGACAGCAGCCTGCTGTCCCTCTTTGCTCATCAGTGAGGCAGAGATTCATATTTTTATACAAGCCTTATCCTTTAGCTATATATCCCTGAAATGCCCTTGCAGGGCATGTTTTCCTACGACAAATCAGGAATTTGGGCAATGCTGACTGTGCAGAGAGACAACCGCGTCCCCGCCCCCCAGGTACCAAGGCGGCTTTGGCATCGCGAGCAAAGACAAACTGGCCGATGCGGTCCTTCTCCTCGGGCTGCACCAGCTGCGCGGCCAGCAGCCACTCCCGGCGGCGGGGTCGCCAGGCGCCGCAAGGGAAGGCCCAGCGCACGCTGCCCATGGCCCGGCCCCGCAGCGCCGGCTCGGCCGCGCTCTCTGCGCCCTCCCGCGGGCCCGCCCCGCGCGGCCATGACCCGCCCCCTCGGGCCTGGCGGGAGCCTATCGGCGCGCGGGAAGCGCGGCGAGCCCGCCTCCGAGAGCACGGACCAATCCGCTGTCAGAGCGCGCTGTGAGTGACAGCGGAATGCGCCAGGTACCGACCTATCCGGGGAAAGGCGGTGCCTGCGGCTGAGCTGCGCCCGTGGTGTCGTCAGCGAGGAACCCGCTCCGGGAGCGGGGCGGGCTCTCACCTGGAGTGACGATCGGCGGGACCATTCCGAGTGCAAGGAGCAGGAGAATGACGCCGGAAGGAACCAATCTGCTGGCGTTGCTGCTGCGGAGGGTGGGCCAGACCGGTCGGTGAGCTGCGGGTGTTGGCTGCAGGTGGGTACGCGCTGCTCGGAGGGAGCGCTCAGGGGGGACTGGCGCTTCGCCGCCTGCGGAGAGGCGGCAGTGCCGGAGACCGCCGCATGCCGCGGCCGGGTCGCGCTGTGGGAGAAGGGGATCCCTTTCCCCCATCCCGCCCGTCCTGTCAGAATTAGTCCTCCCTTAGAATGAACGGAGCCGCCGCGGGGCGCAGGCGCGGGCGACTTGAGCATGCGCAGTAGGGGCGCCGGCGCTGCTGCCCTCCTCCGGCGGGCGGGGCGGCGGTGATGGCGGCCGGAGCTGCGGCTGAGGAGGCTGGGGGCGGCCGATAACCCCGGCCGTGGCACAAGGAATGTGCTTGCCCGCTCAGTTCTGCCTCCCTCGGCCCTGTGCGACGCAGGGAGGCGGTTATGCTCTCGGGAGGGGAGGTGGTTCTTGGTGGCAGCGCGGCCCGTTGAGGGACAGGTGATGCCCGGCCCACCTCTGCCCTCAGCACACCCTGCTGAGGTGTTGCCCTCAGCGCATCCATCCATCCCAGACAGCCGTCCGGGCCCCTGGCAGAGCTGTCGCAGTGCGCTGGGCTCTGTTTGCTTTTTATTGACTGTAAAGAGGAGCTGATTGTCCCGAGAGCAGATGCAACGCGCTGCATCACCCTAGCAGGGTTCTGGCTCTAAGGATCTGTCCGAACAAAAGCCTTTTGTATCCCCTGTTCATTGTTCTGTTAAGAACTCTAATGGTTGTCAGAACTGGATTTCCATATGCCCCCAACTATTGGCCATCTGTAGACCTTCAAAAGGTAATAAATTTGCTTGCCCTTTGGCTCTGGAGTTGAACCATAACTAAAAAACTAGGGCATATTTGAAAATTTACAACCCGTCTTTCTGTTGCTTGCCTTTAGAAATACTTACACATCATCCATCCTGTATTGACCATGTACAAATGATGCCAAAATGATCAAAATTATATTATTGCAGGTATTTCTGACTATCCTCCATTTTTTTTTGTTGTTGTTTAGCATTGCCGGCTCGCTGTTAATACGGAAAACTGCTGTTTCTACACAGGCCAAAAGGTCTTTCTGCCTAAAATAAGTCTCGGTTATAGCTGAGTATAGGTTGGTCTTGCAGAATATTTTAAACACAGAAGTAACATTGGATAAAAAAAATGTCTCATCAAGGAATCAGTTGGGGATTTGACTTATTTCAAAATATTATTCCTATTTTTCATCATGGTTTAGTGAAGCAAGGAATGGCATAGTCTTCCATATTATCCAAACCCATAGACAAAGTTAACTGACAGCAGAAGAGGATTTAACACAGTCAAGAAAAAATCCCAGGAAAATGCTCTTCACCAATATCAAACTGTAGCTGAGGCTTACATTTCAAACTTCGTATTCTGCACAGTTTGAAGAAGAAATTGTGGCCTTATCAATATTTAGTTACTGACAGATGATAATACTAATGGATTGTGGATTTTACCTAGTTTCAAAAAAACCCCTCAGGTCTGATTGATAGGTTTGGCTTGTCCATGCTTTCTAGTTGAAAAGATTTAAACATGCAGCAGTTTTTTTCCACTAGCGGATTAATGGTTTTTTAATAAAAATAAGCTTTTGTGTGTAAATGCAAACTGAAGATGCATTGTAAAATATGTAATATAATTATGGACATATTCAATATAAACTCACATCTTTATTTTAAGTTAAGCATTCTATGATAGTAAGCTATGCTAAATTATTCTCTAAATATGCTCAATACTGCATGCGTGTTTTGAAAAAAACACATATTTTAATCACACGCAAAAGTGACAGACTACAGAAACCGTTAAAAGCTGCCATTTTCTTTTACAGAATTTGCAGTTATTATTTTTGCCAGAAATAGAAGTACAGTATGTCATTTTAATTCAATTTTTTTCTGAAAATTGAAATTACAGTGCTTGATCTTGCTAAAAAAATAATTTGATGAATTTGAGAAGTTTAATTTTAGGATAAAATCCATCCAGTTTTACTTCTTTAAAGTGATTACTGGTTTATCTTAATGGGTTCATGTGTTTGTCAGGGAACATGCATTTAATGATCACTGCTTGCAGAGTGGGAATCTTCCACTTTTGGAAAGCTTCCTGGAATTAGTGCAATTTCCTTACTTTCTACTGGTACCATGCTGGGGTTTTTTCCTTGTTGATTTTTTTTTTTTATCACTTCTAAAGAACACAAAGCTTTAAAGTCTCTGTGTCACCTTTCAATCTGAGAATACTGTCTCAACATTTATTATTGATAAATGTCATTTTTGTAGATAAAATGTCTCAAAATGTCCTGTGCACATTTTTGCTTCTCCTAAAATGATTGACGGAATCTTATTTTTCTTTGAAGTTCAGCTATTTATGACAAACCTGTGAGACTCAGTTGCGTTGAAATTTCCAGACAGGAACTTGGAATTCTCTTACTGTTTTCAATCTTAGGCAATCAGTGACAATCAACCCATTAATGGAATATAAAAGCACATAACTTGTACTCAGGATTTATAGTTTAATTACATTTTAAACCACTCTTGTCTTTTTAGTCAGCAATTAGAAGTGTCACCAAATCCTACAGGTACCTCTTCCACTCATACTCATCTTAGTGAATGTTAAATTAGACGTGTAGTGCAGAGTGGTGTCTTTAAAACTTGTTAACAAATTATTAATTTCTCTCCTTTTGAATGGATAAGGAATGAAAATAGCAAATCATCTTGATGGGTATACAGTAGACTCAATAATATAATACTTTTAATATTAGATCTTAGAATGCTGATCCTGACCTTTTCAAAATGCGTATTAATGTACAGTTAAATTTTGTATGAAAAAAATAACTGAAAGTTCTCTAGAGAAATCTATATAGTTTCTTCATTTAATTCTTTCATCCTAGGTAAATAAAGATGCTGTAAAATACCAGCTCTTAGATTCCTGTTTTTTAAGATCCTGCTCCCTAGTAAGACATACTATCCAAGCTGGGAGAAGGCCACGTGATAAATGTAATGTTCCATTGAAGAACAATTTATTTCTCGTAAGATACCTGCTAAGAAGTACTAAGATTTAATTTTTTTTAAATTGGTGAGTGCTGTAGCAGAGCTGTATTGTGCTTTCAGATAAAAGCAGATAGATCGTTTTACAATTGTTTGTAAATAATAAAGTACCAAATCATGATTGAGTTTAGACTGGTTTTGCCAGGTGTCTTGGAAGAGGGGAGAACGTCTACACACGCAGTGTTATTTGTAATTTCTGAACGGGCACACCTTGTGCTGGGAACAGTCTCAAGCTTCAGTCCCGTTACAAGGGTTTGGTCCTGTTTATTGCCAGGCAGGCACAGCCCTCACGGGCTTTTCCTGGCCGAGTACGAACTGAGCTGTGTGTGATTCTTACACGTGCTCAGTACTTCCACAAAACATTCAAAGTCACACGTATTTGTATGTATATTTTTATCTTACTTTTATAAAGCAATCAGACAGTTTGGTGTAAGTCTCCCACTGTCTTTCTGGACCCTCATCTGGGTATTCATGCTTCTTTCTTATTACACATCCTCTCCCTAGTTTGGTACCTTTTCCTTGGTTATTCACTAAGAAATCTTTGCACATCTTCCACCGTTCTCAACTTCATTAGCATATTTAAGCTTCTGTAATCATTTTATTTATCAGTTTTAGCAGCTAAGGCTACTTGGACTGTTGGTTTAGCAAAATCTTTTCAACAAAAGTGTTTATTAATATATGTACATTATATGAGTGTGTTCTGATCAGTGCTTTGGTGGAAACTACAGCAGACTGTGCGCGAGCAACAGTTCGTCTGCTCAAAGGTCACTTCACAGTTCTGTTTGCTTTGCTCTTTCAAATCTGGTGGAATGGATGTGAAAACCATTTCTAGGAGGTATATTGCAGTGGTTATGATTTTAGTGTATGCCTGTATGTTCTGAAAATGTCTGTCCTGTATGTTTTTGGTCTCCTTTATGAGTTTAACAGTATGCTGTGTTTACAGTCTCTTAATATAATATCTAGGATTTGACATACATACAGGTTATTAAATTCATAGTCTAAAGGTCATTTGAACTTTCCAAAGGAAAAATATAAGAAAATTCTAACTGCAAGGTCAAGCTAGCTGCTTTGAAGAGTTCCCTCAGCTTCTCTCTCCCCCTTTTCAATTTAAAGGTACACTAGAGATCAAGCAGGTGATGGGGAATACAGTATTGTCATAGAATCACCCCAAGACAATAAATTACACATTTCAGTATCTTCTAGGTACAGAATTATAAGAACACTTAAGAAAGATTATTGATGGTGCTAACTAAAAGACAAGCATAAATATGTTACATCCTCATATATCTTTGGAAAGGGGGCATTACCATTGGTGAAGTGAAAAGTTCCGCTAGAAATTCAGTGAGACTTTGGCAGCTGTTTGCGTGGAATTAAGGTCAGTTAAACACTTTCCTGTGGCTTTTTACCAATAGCTTAGATACTAAGAGGAATGTGTGTATATCTCATATTTTGATGATGGTCTTATCAGAGTTCTCAGTGTGGTTACCTGGCATCTGGGTCAATGAGCTCGTATTCTAGACTGCTTCGTTCTTTACTGTCTTGGGAAAAGGACAGTGTTGAAACTGGCAAAGGGTTGTAACTAGGGGATCCCTAATGGCCCTTCCAACCCAAACCACTCTATGATTCTACAACAGAGGGGTCTTACAAACAGCACAGCTGATGAGGTCTGGGCCCTTCTTACTGGATTTTGTGACAGATCATAAAAATGCTTTTACCCTCAGAGCTCCCAGGTGGTCCCTTATTTCATCCACCGTAATGACCAAAATTAGCTTACTATGCCCAGCCTTCTGTTCGACTGCTGGCTGCTCTGTGGTCCCACAGAGACTGGCCATTGCTTGCCACTTCACTGTCAGGCATGCAGAATGCCTGGCCTCTCAACTGGAGACCTGTACAGATAGCTTTGAGAGGTACATATATGTCCCCCACACATGTGTTACATGGGGTTGACCTTAATAAACGTGAAATTTGTAATGATTTTCACTGTAGCGGCCAACTGGCCTCTTGTTTGAGGTAGCTTACAAGAAAAATAAGCCAGGGCAAATGTTTAACTTTTTAACTTTAGGGGAGTTTAGTTTTGGAATTGTTTTAAGTTGTCTTTGTCAACAAATTGTTGGTTTGTTGTTTTTTCTTTGTTTTTTTTTTTTTTTTTAAAGAAAAGCAGGCTAATAGCTAATGGGGCATTTCTCAGTGTAAGATCGTAAAGGTTCAGTACGTGAGCAGGGAGGTTTTGTCAAATGGTGAGAGATTGGATCATGTACAGCAGTACTTTTGTCATGTTCCAGGAGATGCTGCAAGGCTGATTGCTGAACAGCACACAGACGTGTCTTAAAAAGCAAAAGTAAGAGATCCCAACTCTAATGAACCATTTGCTGGAGCTTGGTTCTTGGTAATCCACATAAACACACACTTTGTAATTGGAATCCTGTGGGAGCTTATGGAGCAAATAAAAGGAAGGGTGTTCCCCCAGCATTCCTGAGCCGCAGACCTCTTCAACATATGTCTGCACCCCCTCTGTTTCTTACCCTTTTGTCAGAGTTGATAAAATATTTATAAAAAACTCTATTGATTAATTAATATGGCTTTGTGAGAGAATGCATGAAATAATTATAAATGCTAGTTGGCCTTGCTTAACATACCAAGTTTTAGCTGAATTGTTAAGATAGTTTGGAGGGCTCTAAAATCAACAACAGAATCAGTACAGTGGTACGTTAATACCAAAATTATGAAATAAATCAGGAATTGGCTACAAGAGAGCTAGAAATTGAATTTTTAAATTTTTTTTTAATGGGGAGGAGGGTGAATTAGGCTAAGTCATTGCATAGTATTCATTACTACATTCCTTAATCATGGACAAAAACATTAAAGATTCACTGCTGAATTTTGCTTTTAAGAAAATAATAAGATACTGCTATTATAGATTAGGATTAGGATGCACTAGATGATTTGCAAATTGGACTAGTGAGACAGTGATGAGATCTGAACCATAATGTTGTACAAGAAATCTTGTATCAGTGAAAGAAATTTAGGATCAAACCAGTGTAAAGAGAAAACTGCAAGAAATAATAAGGAAAACCAGAAACTCAGCCTTATAAGTGGGCCTTGGAAAGTCTGCAATTATTCATTCTAATGAAATTTGAGAGAGGATATCAGCACTCTTGATAATGGTAAGAGCAAATAAATATGCAAAGGAAGATAAAGTCAAATAACAATTTTAACAGAAGAACAAATATATGTAAGCATTAATAAATTGATTGTGTAATTGAGAGGTTTACAATATCTACATCAATGTACTGGAATAGAGTTTTTGTGGTAATAGTGTGGTGAAAGAAAACTTTCTGAAACATCGATTGCTTGTATGAAAGTGATCATATGATGTCTTACCTAAAATAGCATAGTTGGACTTGATTACAGCAGATGTTTCCATATTCATTATACAAATATGAGTATTACTGAAATTGGTAATTTTACCTACAGAAAGCACGTTGCAGATTGGAGCTTGCTAAAGAAATTACATGTAAGAGGAGAAAGATGTCTAATATCTATTGTCAGTTCCATAATTTTGCAGAAAGGTTTAAGTTTCTTTTAGAAGAAGTGTTATTTTACATGATGCCAAATAAACTTTGAAATTCACTTACTTTTTTAAAAAAAGTTTCATTCAGATGTGGGAAACTAATGTTACTGAAGCACCTCTGCTTTTGAAGATTCAGTCTTTTGTGGAGCAGGCTATTAATTCATAAGAAAAGGGTAATCTAGAGAATTGTGATATACAAAGAAGTTTTATGATTTATGGAAGTTGGGGTTTATGAGGCCATACATTATCAGAATAAATGGTGGTCTTGTTCTTCTGTATTTTCCTAGTTCCTCAGGCTTAGAATGGAAAGAGTGAATACGTTGAGATTGTCTGGCCATGGGAAGGAGAAGATGCCTGCTCCAAGGGTGCCAGTGCTGGCAGCAAGATCACTGGATCTCTTCTCTTCCAGGAGACATGGAGGTCTATTTGTGGTTGGAGCTACCTGACTAGATAAAGTATAGATCAGTCTGCTGTAAAAGTACCTCACATGAAGAAGACTGCCTGATGGTTTAGTTTGCTCTGAATGTATTGTGTCATCAGATAAGCCTTTTCACAAAATTAAAAACCAACACCAGTATTTTCTTGTTTCTGGGTTTTGTTTGGAATTTTTTGTCCCCTGTCAATTCAGGTCATTAGCTGTTGCTGATTTTAATTGGAATTGTGGAAGCAAAATCCTGAAATAAAAAAAAAAATTGGAATGTTTCTTTAAAATAGGCCATCTTGACTCAGATTTGCAGTAAGGGCAGTTTATGCATCTGCACTATATAAATAGCTCCTTAAATAGGTGTAAATAAAATATACTCATGTTTAAAGTTTCTTTATGTTAACAAAGTGGAGTATAATATTTTCATTGTAAAAACCAGTTAAAACCAGTTTACCATAGAAAAAGCCACACTTCAATGTAGGGATTCTCGCCAGAAAAAAAACTTGGCTGCTTAAAGGGAGATGGTCTTAAATTTAAATGTGTTCTAAAGCCAGTTAATTTATGGCACTGTAAATGAAACTCAGAGTGGGCAAACATAAAGCTTCCTAACAAGACTAGAGGTACATGACAAAATCAGTTTCAATTGACGAAATACTCAAAGGTGTGCTGTCACCAAACTGTCTCAAAATGACCCTATTTGGTAAGCCCCAGCAATCTTGTTATTCAGCCAGGCTGTTGGTGTTGTTTGTATTCCATTATTGCAGTCCAGAGTGCCTCATGGGAATATACTTAGGATGCAGTCTAATAGCCTGTGTCTCCCTTCCACTACAGGATGTAGAGTGATCAGCCTTTTGGAATGTAAAATATGTAACAAAGTTTTATTTTTACATCTTAATTTTACATAAAATTGTAAGAATTTGGGGTTTTTTGAGGGTAAGCCTAGGACTAGTCTTCTCTTAAATGACAACTAAACAGACTCCTTGATGTGCTTCCTGTGGACTTTTTTGAAAAAATTCCTACAGGTGGGTATTATCTGTAGAATTGTTCTCTGATATATGGCAGATAATTTACTTTTGAAAATATGCAGTGCGTATATATTTTACAAAGTAGAAGTATTATCAAATTCATTGTAAAAGTCACTTATAACACAAATTTCTAACTGTGCATAGGGTTTACAAACTAAATTCAATGCTGGGAACTTCTTTGTTTGTTTTATGGTGTATTGATTTTGTTTGGGTTTTTTTTAATAATAAGACTGTAGAATCAATTACTTATTTTTCCATTTCAGGAATAGATTGAAGAAAACATGGCCAATCAACGGGATTACATTAGCAGACCTATTTGCAATGGAATTTCTGTTCCTGAAAACAAAATCAATTCCTTAGTGGCTGAAGGTCATGGACAACAAATTCTAAAAGTACTACAAAAGTTCAGAGAACAAAATATATTTTTTGATTTTAAAATTCTTGTGAAAGATGAAATAATTCCCTGTCATCGTTGTGTACTGGCAGCATGCAGTGATTTTTTCAGGTAAACCTAATTTTGGCGTGAGTTTGCAGGAAATAGATTCTAAGTTCTCTGAGAGGGAGGGGAGGAATAGAATTTTAAAAAAAAATGTTTAAAAAAATTATCACTATTTACATATATCTGCAGAGTTTTGAGCAAAGCATTCAAATATCGTTTGAAGGGTATGCCAGATACAGCTCTCTGTATTTTCAAAAAGCCATGAGGACTCAGGTTCCGACAGCAGTCTAGACTCTGAAATACAAGTTTCAAATCATAAGTGTGTGGTTCTGCTGTTAGGTAGAACTGACACAAGTTGCCCGTATCAGTACTTGAAGGTCTGCAAGGATATTGTTTGACTTTTTATGTGATAGTCTATGTACTTTGACACATTTATATTGTGAAACATAACAGATTTGTTACAAATACATCTTGTACCGAGCAATTGTGGATAAATTGTACATAACTTTGTAATAGAACTGGTTTTTGTTTGTCCAAGATGGGTGGTCAGTATAGCAGAGATGGTCTTCAGAGGTATTTAAGCAGATATGCATACTTTCACTAAACTACATATTTCAACCTTTCATATCCTTTCAACCATGAAATGGATATTCCTTCTGGTGCTTAAAGCTATGTATTCTTAAGGGACAGCCAGATCTTTCACATACAGAATATTAATTTATAAAGAAACCTTGCTAACCTTTTTATTAGAAAGGTTCAAGCTTGCAGTTGCACCCTGAAAGTGTTTCTGAATACAGTTTACTAAAAACAAAGCTAAGACTTTTAAAAATGAAAAAATGGACTCCTGGGAATGAGTTAATGGCCTCAATTCAGTTGCTTATACATAGGTGAGCGTTATTTTCCAGTGTCCTGGAACATCCCATGGTCTAACTGAGTCTGCCATATATGACAGAAGATGTGTTAGATGTGTTCTAAGAATTACTGAAAAAAAGAAATGCAGATGAAATGAGCACTTTCTCCACTGTAGCAGCAGATTTGGTTTTTTCTCTGACACACAGAACTACTTTCATTTGTCTTTAACTGCTTGACAGCACCGAGATGATCTGGTAGGAAGATATACTAGGATGAAATAGCTTCCAGTGGTAGTTTTTAGAACTGAAGTTAAGCACATGGAAGCACATATGTCCTTTTCATTACCTACAGACTCTTCAGATTAAACTCTGCCAGGAGAGATCTCTCCCTGCTTTTAACAGTGGATATGGCAGATAATAGTGGCCATCAGATTCATAAGTTGTCCTGGAATGCAAGGCCCACTTTTTACCTTCAAGGAATAAAAAGTACCTAAATCCACTACATACATTTTAAAATGGAACACCTTTTGTCTTCCTTGGCCTTTGGACTTCTTTTAATTTTGGCTTCATTGTGTAAACTGAAGATTAAGCAACATTTTGATCCTTACTTGTTAGCTGTCAGAGTCAATGCCTTTCCTACATTGCTCTTCTTCTACTGGTATTATTCAGTTGCTATTTTACTCCCTAATTAGAGATTTCATAGCTCATGGGTTAAGGAGGAAAGGATTATAAGGGTCATCACTTAGTATGCAAAGAGGTCTTTAGGACACAGATGTCTTACTGTAGCTTTATGTTCCTCTTTGGGAAGTCAGGCAAGTTCCTGCTTTACCAGATGTTCATGTCCCAAAGAGTGTGTGCTATATACAGTGATGTTTTTTTTCCTCTTTGGCTTCAGAAAAGGATGGGATTTTAAAAATCCCATACAACAGAGATATTAAGTCTATAACTGAACTATGCTATAACACTTTTTTTAATATTATTTAAGTATGATATATTAATAATCCAGATTCTCTACTTCACACTTGATGATTTATCCAACTCTTCCTCCTCTATTATCTTGTGTCATATTCAGAACCCACTGCTATCCTAGCCTGATGCTTAGGCTCTGAGAGGGTAGGGCAAGGGATATTGCAGCACAGTTCTGTTGCCAGTACCTACCGCTTGTAAAACTTTAATTATTTTATCTTGCCATGTTAGATTGTGTGAAGTAGTTAAATGTTATTTCGTACTTAGAATAAAGCAGTTAAAGTTGTAATAAAATTTCCACAAATCTACTGATCAATAGTTCACTCCACAATTTAAACCATCATCATTGTATTCAGTCACAATCTACTTTCTGTACAGTTTCATTGTGTCATGCAATCATATGTCAAAACCTCATTTTTTCTCTGACATTGGCCTGTATTCATAGAGCTCTCTGTCAACTCTAGAGCAAGAATTAAGTTTCCTTGTGTTTTTTTCTCCTCATTTACCCCTCACCTCCTTTTATTTCTGAGGACTACACCCATCACCTGTCCAGCCATTTGTTCAGTCTACAATTTGGAAGGCTTTTTTTTTCACTTAATTTTATGTATGCATCCACAGTGCATGACCTAACTCATGGGGCTTTCTTACTATGTATTTTTTAAATCAGCCATTCTTTCCCAAGCTGTTGAAACTGATGCTGTCCTGAAAAATTTCACATTTTCTCTCACATTGAGAGCTGCAGACTTCATCACTGTTTGTGAAAATCCATACGAAACACAGGTGCTGCTATGATTTTGTTAAGCCATCACTTTGAATATGTTATCACCAATCTTTTTTTCTTAAAACATACCAAGTAAATTCATTGTTCTTATAAGAAGTTCCATATTTTAGACCTATTTTAGACCAGCCCACATTATTATGTGCCCCCCATTGTCTCCTTATACATCAGTGTTCTTTTCAGTTTGCTAAATCTTTAATCTGTGTGTATATCTTCTGTATTCTATTCACAGAGCCATGTTTGAAGTTAATATGAAAGAACGAGATGATGGCAATGTTACTATTAGTAACCTATCACCCAAGGCAGTGAAAGCTTTTCTTGATTATGCTTACACAGGAAAAACAGAGATAACCAATGATAATGTGGAAATGCTCTTCCAACTGTCATCATTCCTTCAAGTTTCACTCCTTTCCAAAGCTTGCAGTGACTTCCTAATAAAAAGTATTGATCTTGTGAATTGCTTACAGTTGCTTTCTCTGTCAGAAAGTTATGGGTCTGTCCGCTTGTTTGATCATGCACTGGATTTTGTACAACACCACTTTTCATTGCTGCTCAGATCAAGTGATTTTTTGGAGATGAATTTTGAGATATTACAAAAATGTCTCGAGGCTGATGAACTAAATGTCCCTGAGGAAGAATCAGTGTTGAAAGCTGTCCTCCAATGGACCAAACACAACGTAGAAACACGGCAGAAATACCTGCCTAATTTGATTAAAAAAGTGAGATTACACCAATTACCCGAAAAGACTTTGCAGGACTTTCTGCATTCTGAAGAACACTTACTTAAGAGTGCTAATTGCTCAGTAATAATCAATGATGCAGTTAAAAGTGTGCAGAACTTTAGTGGATTATTTCCAGATGCACGTCCTTCAACAACAGAAAAATATATATTTGTTCATAAAACTGATGAAGATGGAGAAAACAGACATACATTCTGCTACAACATCAAAACAGATAAATGGAAAGAACTACCACATACGCACATGGTTGATCTGCCAGGATCAAGTTTATCTAGCTATGGAGAAAAAATATTTATAACTGGAGGATGCAAGGGGAATTGTTATAGGACTGTCAGGCTTCATATTGCTGAACCGTTTCATGATGCCACTGACCAAACCTGGTGCTACTGTCCAGTCAGCAATGAGTTCTCCATAGTGTCAGCTATGAAAAAACCAAGGACAATGCACACATCTGTTGTAACCTTAAATCAGCTCTTTGTAATAGGTGGAAAGACCAGAGGCGCTCAAGAAACTCGGAGTCTTTTGGATGTAGAATCCTATAATCCACTTTCCAAAGACTGGAAATCTGTAAGCCAATTACCAAGAGGTATCTACTATCCAGAAGCAAGTGCATGCCAGAATATAATTTACGTCCTTGGCTCAGAAGTAGAGATTACTGATGCCTTTAATCCATCTCTTGACTGTTTCTTTAAGTATAACGCTATGACTGATCAGTGGTCTGAGCTTGTAGCAGAATTTGGGCAGTTTTTCCATGCAACTCTAATTAAAGCTGTTCCAGTGAACTGTACATTGTACATATGTGATCTCTCCACCTACAAGGTCTACAGTTTTTGCCCAGAAACCTGTGTCTGGAAAGGGGAAGGATCTTTTGAATGCGCTGGCTTTAATGCAGGGGCAGTTGGGACAGAAGACAAAATTTATATACTAGGTGGTGATTATGCTCCAGAAGAAATCACAGATGAAGTTCAAGTCTACCACAGTAGTAGGTCTGAGTGGGAAGAAGTTTCACCAATGCCAAGAGCCTTAACTGAGTTTTACTGTCAGGTCATTCAGTTTAATAAATATAGGGACCCCTGGTCACCCGTACTGACGATTTGCTCTGGAGAATTTTGAAACTCTCGAGTCAAAAGAGTCTATTTAGATGCACAAGTTTTAGAATAGTTTTTAAGTATTAGTTTACAGATGGAGAAATATGTAGTCATTTGTTTAAATTTTCAGTTTAAATTAAATAATGTAGGATTGCTTTTGGAAGAGTCCATTAAAATGTCATTCATGGTAGTTGTTATACAGACAGTATTACCTAATTTTATATACAACTCTTCTCTGTAATTATCAGAATAATTTTCAAAATGATACTACTTTTCAAAAAAGAATATTGATGAGGAATTCATTGTGCAATATGTGCCATTATTTCTGTAATATTCACAGTTGTCCCAATAGACAAATTGCTAAATGAGAAAACTGACTGTGATACTGTTTGCCCTATGTAACTGAAGTTTAAAAGAAATTTTCATTAGTGTTATTTAGATTTTCTATGTTCATAAACCTGTAAGAGGAATTAATTGTCAGCTTTATCTTACCAGAATGACCTTAGCAAGGACAAGAGCCAAAGTGACCTTCACAGTATTAAAACCAGGTATCTAACTTGAAGAGACTGGTAATTCCTGTCATCTTACTTCAGCTCTTCAGTTTTACCAGTTTTTCTCCATCCTTGTGCCTTAGTAGTAGTTTTATTTTCTGTTTCCATCCCATTAACTGTGGCAAGGTAAACTTCAAAAACATACTTCAGGGTAGGTAAGATTTCTACAGGATGGATGATTCATGTGATATCTTTGCTTCAGTCATGTTGCTAACTAAAGAAAAAAACACTTCAGGATGTTTTCTAACAGAAGTCTTCCATCCCTGAAGTCTTCAGTGCTACCTACTAAGCAGTTCACTAGGCTGCTTATAGCAGCAAGCTATAAAACAAATTGTAGCTGTTGCTTCAGTTAACTATGGGAAAGGTTTGTATCTTGTCATAGATCAAAATACAGTTACAAAACTACACCCCTATATTAACAGTCAATAGTATTTCTGAATTGAGAAATCTCTTGTGTTTTAAATTAATTAAAACACTTCATCTTGACCTTCATGGTAACTTCAAATGTTAAAATATTACACAGTAAACACTACACAATATATTGCTTGATAAACTTTAACTAGTCAGCTATTATAATGTTAAAATTGTAATGGACTTTTAGTGCTAATATTAGTCTAGCCATATGTTGTGAAGTAAATTCGATCTCATGCTTACAAAGCCAGTCTTCTTTCTGACAGGAGGACACTGAAATTATCTAAGTTTCATAAATTAATTTGTAATCTTCCACAGCCTGAGAATTTGCTTTCTTACCAGGTATCCAGATAAGACACTGAGAGCCCTTATGTTCCATGTAAGTATTGTGACGGCAGTAAGGTTGTCTTCTGCCAGACAGAATAATGGTTCTAAACATCTAAGCACATCTTTTCAGGGAGTTCAAAACATGAATAAAGTTTAGTGAGCCATCAGAAACATCTTTCATATGTCTTGAGACAACTGTGGTAAGTTCATTAGCACATCACTACTGCATGTACTTTTTGCAAAACTCAAGCTCAATGCTTAAAGCTTAATATTGCCTAGAACATGCTTCTGTTTTAAACAGTAAACAAGGGAAAGTTCCAATTCTGTGATTGACTCTGTAATTTGTTATCAGATACCTTTATAAAATTTAGGTAACATCATAACAATTTTCAAAAGTATGTAAAATAAAATTATGCACATTTGGAGAACATGTTAATAGAGCAGAACCCTTCCACTCAATAATTTCTGTATATTAATGTGTGTTAGTTCGTAGAAGTAAGTAGCTTGTTACAGTATTTCAGGCAACTTCCACATTTATTTTGGGTTTTTTTCATAATACATCTGCAAATCACATTTTAACTAAACGTAGCTAGTTAACCTTTACAATCACCTTACAGAAATGCAAGTATTTTTATATTGGGACACAACTACTTTTTGTTAGTGCAAAGCAAATGTATTGAGTAGAGAGAGGAAGAATACTATTCCTACTTACTGAAACAATAGGAAAAAAACAGACACGTAGGAAAACGGTAGTTTTAGTTTTAATAAAGCTACTAAGGGTAGCATAGAGACTTCATTAACCATTAATTATTGCAACTTGTCACATCACTGGAATACAAGGCCCAATTCCCCTTTGCTTGTGTATTTGTGTTGTTTTTATACCTGAGTAATATGAGTATGCAATGTATGCATTGAGAAAAGTAACATATTGTGCCCATAGTACATGGGTATAAACAGCTATGCAAATTGGAAGAGGCTAGAGAATTGCAAGGGTGTTTTAATTGCCACTGTCATGACCAAATTGGTGGATCACATAAACAGCAAGTGAGTGAGTCATTCAGGTGATGCTCTTTCCCCTAAGTTTTTCCCTTCAGCAGATCTTTTTGGCAGTCTTCCACCCAGCTACTTGCTATAAGACTCTGGCATCTGACATCAGACAGAGCAATGACGTATGTGAGAAATTCCTCATTATAGACAGTGAAAACTTGACTGAAGCTGAACTGGGAAAATAGACATGCTTCTTTAATATTCTACACTACACTTGTGCAGGAACTAATGTCATTTCCCAGTTTGACAAATCATTCATGGATTTCACAGGGAGTTGAGCTGTCTTACTCAGTGATCAGGAAATAATGTAGTAATGTCAGTTACTTTCTAGCATTGCTTACAGAAAAGTTACTGTGAAATGGTACTGATTTTCTGCAGTTAGGCAGGTAAACCTGTACTACAGCTCTCACAGAAGGAAAAAGGATCATTTGCCACATTGCCACATACAAAGTGTTAAATCTGGTAGCAGAATTGAATGCAGAAGAAGCAGAAGTGTTAGTCATGGTTAAAAACAAGGCTTTATGATAGAAGTAAGGACCTATGTTCCAAACCCTGTGATTAATTGCTAAAGATGTAAGAAATCTCAGTGAACTACACAAAAGAATATGAATTACTTGCATGAGTAACTGTTGTAAGTCTGGATCAAGCAGATTTTTCAGTCTACAGAGCAGTTATGCAATTAAAAAAAAAGTCACAAAATTAATGCGTAGTGAATTTTTCAATATCTTTTCTGACTTTTCAAAGCTCTTTGAATCAAAGCTTTATGAAAAAGTACCTTCCTCTAAAAATAGTTAGGTAACTAGATTAATGATTACCTATGTTCTCACTGAAATAGTGATGTTTAAACATACAAAATGCATGTAAAATTATAACCTACTATTTGCACTTAAATGATGTAACCAAAACATTTCTAATAGTATTCTATTTTATGTCACAGAATACATTTTAAGCATGACCAGTATAATATACACGAAGATAATATATATTGTATGTGGGATTTTAATATCCAGTGATGATTATATTGGATAATCTTAATTTTTAAAGAATGCTATCAAAACATTATGGCACTTTGGTAATGTTATCATACTGGTTTAGTTGTTACAATAAATATCAATCATTCAGGTGTTTTATTGATTATGTTTGCACAGACCTGATGATTATTATTTAAGGACTAATTAATTTGTTTTCTGTATTCTAAATACATTTGTAGTAAGTCAGTTTACTGCTGTTAAAAATTCATTATATTCACAAAATGGAGTAGATTTTCTGGGTCAGATTTATTTATGGTATTACTCTGTGAAGAAAACTGTTTACCTCCTCTGGTTAGTATAGGGTAGTAGGTAAGGTATAGGCTGTAGAATGTGCTGATTGCAGTTCCTGATATGGAGATTAATTTTAGATGTTTCTCTTTGTAGGTGACCAACAGGAGGCAGCATAAGATCTATTTTAATTAAAACAAACTGAAAACAGGGATGTATTTGACATTTATAGTTGAACATTATGCTCAATTTACTTTTTTCCTTCTAACACCCAATAAAGCATAGAGAACAGTAACATATTGCTGCTGCCTGGGCTCTGCTGATATGTGGAAAGTACGATACTACACATTTGCTGAGATGTTCTTTCTTTTGTGAAATAAAGCACTGAGCAACTGAATCCTTGTCAGGTCTCTTTTTTCTGCACTGAGTTTCAAACTACTGAGAATCTACAGTGTTTCTAATGCAGGTAATCTCTTTTGGGGTTTGTTTGTTTGTTTTTTTTCAACTGGAGAACATTTTGAATACTATAACGAAGAATGCAGTTAGCATGCATGTAAACTGCAGTGAATGGGTTTTATAATTATTCTTGGACCTTGTATTTGTATATCCTTTGCCTCTTGAGTTACTGTTCCCATGCTAATTTTAATTGTCTGCTGAAAAGTTCTTACCATTGAAAGGTACTCATTTAAATTGGTATCTTTTTTTAAATTAGATCAGATTGATATACAGGTTTTTGACAGTTTAAGTATTGCAAATGATTAGGTGGTATTTTTTACTGAAATGGACCTTCCATACTAGTAGAGGTATCTTTAAATAAAAGGAGGTAAAAGCTACTTAGTCTAAAACTTGCATGCCAAGGCATGCAGAAATGGCATCAATACAAAGTGACAGAGCCCAGTGTTGCCTTGTATTTTTCCAAAACTTAAAATTCTGTAACCCTCTATAGATAAATTAGAGTTACAGCAATACAAATTAACCTTCCAACACTACAAGGCCTTTGCCTCAAAAGCCTTTCAGCTAGCAAAAGCCTTTTGGAGACACGTACAAAGCAGTCCAACAGCATTCACAATATTAAAAGCTTATATTGAACAATGAAGGGATTCACAGACCAAATCTGAGAGCTTAAGTTGCGTAACCCTGTGCACAATCAGAAGGAAATTGTGTATGCATGTTCTACAGATCCAGGGAATTCACCATGGACTTGAACAGTTTGCATCTGAAGTAGACCATATGGTAGGGATTTTCTCACTGTCATCAAAAGCAAGGAAGAAAGAACCTGCATTTAATGATTAAAATACACATAAATTACACATAAATTCAAGACAGTTCACATAAATGAAGGAGGTCCAAGGATTTTTGTTGGAGGAAGCTAGTATACACCAGGATTTTTCACCAGTGATCAACAGCCTCCATAAAAGAGTAACAATTTTGGGAGAAAGTAGAGCTATTTAGGCTTATGTGCATGGCTACTCTAGGAAATCATACGCTTCCTAGTTAAAATTATTCTAATGGATACTAATATTTAGTGGGTCTGTCCTTCACAATAAAAGGATATTCAATGAGGTATAATTAGGACTAATTATTTTTGCAGACTGGCAGAGGTTCAGACTGTTAATGACTTCTACTTTCCCTCATTTGTCCACCTACTTGGCACCTCAATCTAGTTTGAACTAGTTTGCAAGACCTTTAGGGTGCACTTGAATCTTATTTCTGAGCACTGTTAAAATACTGGTAATAATGTAAAGGGAAGCCGAGTTCGTGCATGGGTCTCAGTAAGAAATATCCCTGTATTATTATATGCCAGCAATATGGCACGGTCTTGCTGCACCACTCCTCACCATTTTCCTTTTTAATTTAATTTTCAGTACACAACGGGCAAGTATGGCAGCAAAACTATCACTACGTGTAAGCAAACAGGTAAACTAATAGTTGGCTGAAACTGGAAAATACCATTTCAGGAAGATTTGTAGCTTCATCACAGTTATCATCACTTAAAGCTCTCTTAATCAAGTAATTACCTGTCCAGTGAAGGAACTTGGAAAGACTGAGCAAGTAATTGTTAACGAATATGCAAAGTACTAAATGCACGCCACCAGGTTAGGCAGAATAAAGGTACCAAATTTCGAAAAAATGGGGTTATATGATCAAGGCAACAGGACGCAGCACAAAAGCCAAGGACCAGAATTGTGTGGCGGAGGGGACGAGGAGCCCCAAGCCCGAAAGCTCCAGGAAAGCGTTTTGTGTGTATGTTCACCCACATCAACGGCGTGGTGGCTCACTAATGCAGCACTTCCCGAAAAATACTTTCATTTCTTAATTCTAGTATCTGATAAACATTCATTTCTCCATTTTAATCACAAACCGCGCAGTTCAGGAAGAGCAGCGGGTTACCGCGCTGGGTAGCAGCATCATAAACCTGCCGGCCCCACCGGTGCTTTAAGTCCGGTTATCCCGCCCGCTCAGGCCGACGCGGCTTCTCCCCCCCTTGCAGGCCGCGGCCGAGAGGCCCCGGGCTCCTCCCGGGGCCGCGCCCCCGGCGGAGCGGCAGCGCCGAACCCAGCCCGGCCGCCCCGGCCCCGCGG